>ML280123.1:8093-35814 GCA_005239495.1 Nicotiana undulata | reverse complement strand
TGGGGGGGGGGGGGGAGTCGTCAATGGGGTCTTGGAGAAGAGGGAATTGATGAAGAAGTGGAAATCCCGAAATAACATTCTGTTTTGACTTAAGGAAATAACTGGGCGATTTTGTTTTCTACGATCGCGGAAGAAGGGCTGCGATCGCAGAGCTATGGGAATCCCTACTATGCGACCGCAGACGGAAGACTGCGATCGCGGAAGGTCAACTCCACATACCTCTGTGATCGCGGAGGAAAAGGCGCGACCGCAGAGAAAAACCACCTCGCCCCCACCCAGTTCCCCTGGTATACTACGCGATCGCGAAGAAGGAATACGATCGCAGAACATCTGGGCTCCCTACACTGCGATCGCGGACCCATCCATGCGATCGCAGAGGACATCATACCCCCTCCCCTCACTCAACTCTATGCGATCGCGGAGCTAGAACTGCGATTGCACTGAACAACACCAGACACCAGATATGGACTTCTACACCAGAAATTCTAGGTGTTTTTTCCACCCCGTTAGCTACCCGAAACTCACCCGAGCCCTTGGGACTCAAAACCAAAAACACACACGACTCTCAAATCATCCTACAAAGTTATTCAAGCTTTTAAATCACCAAAATATCATCAAAATCAATGGATTAAACCCCCAAACTCATAGAATTTTCTTAAAATTTCATAAGGCTTAATTATTCCAATTTTGATCCGCATCACGTCATTTCAAGTCCGTTTTACACCAAATTTCAAAGATAAGTCACATAACTTATATTAAACCTGTTCCAGGGTCCGAAACCATAATAGGGCCCGGTAACACGGTTTTCACATTAATTATCATTTTCAAACACCTTTATTATTTTCAGAAAACAATTTTCTTTAAAAATTCTTTTTTCGAGCTTGGGACCTCGAAATTTGATTCCGGGCATACGCCCAAGTCCCATAATTTCCTATGGACTATCCGGGACCGTCAAATCACGGGTCCGGGTCCGTTTACCAAAAATATTGACCAAAGTCAACTGTACTCGATTAATTACTATAATTTCTATTTTTCATCAAGTTTTCACATAAAATCTTCCCGGATACACACCCGGGATACACACGTATATCTAGGTGAGATTAACGGAGGCTTTAGGGACCTCGAAACACAGATTTAGCCAAATATACACAGAATGACCTTTTGGGTCATCACATCATCCCTAGACCCACGTGCCCGGATTTCGAAAAGTTTTGTAAATAAAAGTTACCCATAACCTCTCGAACTCAAATATATAATTCTACTCAATTCCATAATCATTTTCGTGGTCTAATCCCATATTTATCAAAACCAAGGTTTTTCAACTAAAGCCTAAAGTTACCACAATTATGTTAAACTCTACCAAATATCCGTGTATTAAAATCACATTAGGTAGTACTTACTTACCTTATGATGATAGGTAAAAAGACCATCGTCAAACCCTAAGTGAAAATGAGAGAAAAAGAGCCTAAGTCTCGATATAAATGCACCCTTCTGCCAAACGATTTTCGCTTATGTAGAAACTTCACCGCTTCGGCCCCTCCGCATCCGCGGAAAGTACATCACATATGACGTCCTCACCAAGCTTGCCGCCTTCCGCTTCTAGGATGCACTCTTCGTATCTGTGGGCTCACAGATGCGGTCAAGCCCTTGCACCTGTGTCCCTGCCCCCTCACCTCCAGTCCGCTTCTGCAAACACTTCTGCGGTTGTGCACTTGCGCTCCCACGTCTGCACCTGTAGACTCATCCCACCTAGACAAAAATCGCACCTACGACTGACCAGCCGATTCTGCGGTGCCGCACCTGCGACCAATTATTAGGAGGTTGGAAAAACACCAGATCTCAGTTGTTGCATTCTATTTTGCACCAGCCAA
Organism: Nicotiana undulata; assembly: GCA_005239495.1. Classification (NCBI taxonomy): domain Eukaryota; kingdom Viridiplantae; phylum Streptophyta; class Magnoliopsida; order Solanales; family Solanaceae; genus Nicotiana; species Nicotiana undulata. The sequence continues at coordinate 33,943 of ML280123.1, read as the reverse complement.
GACATGATTCAACGTGTGGTTTCTCTGTTGTTGATGAAAGAGAGTCGCCAACTAATATTTATATGTATACTAAGGTATCTATTTCATTACTAAGTCATGTTCTTTATTGGTCTTCTAACCGAGGAGATAATGGGTAAGGGTTCTTGTTCTTATAAGGGGAAGGTGTTAGGCACCTCTTAAAATCTACCTAAGGTAGCTCCATAGGATGTAGACTAAGTTTGGGATCAAGCAAAATGCTTTGATTAATAATTAGGAAGGCTCCTTTCTATACACCTAAGTATGATATTGATAGAAAGAATGTGGAGTTTTAAAGGGATATGAATTTATGAAAGGGGTTCATAAGAGATGTTAAAATAGTTTTGAAATTGGCGCATAAGTGGTTTAAATTTTATAAGTGTATAAAGGAGGCCGTGATGTGAAAACACTTTGATTTGGAGATGTTTGTTTACATAATGATAAAAGGATGTTAGAGATAAAGCATATCTAAAATTTACCTTAGATTCGAAGGATTTTCAAAGAAAGGGCCATTTGCTGGCAATTCCTTAAAGGCGACGATTTTCTGAAGTTCTGATTTTCTTTTGAGAAAAAGAAAGTTGAAATCTAGTTTTCCCATTAAATATAGAGCTTCTTTTCACTAAGTTCTGTATTGCAAAATCTTTTAAAGAAGAGAAGGGTGTGTAAAAATATAATAATTAGCGAGCAGATTACAACTAGCGAACTAAGGGTCTACTATAAGCTAATTTTCCCAATTTAAAATCCTATATTGTATATGGATTGCCTAAGTTCATATGATACTTAAGCAGAAAAAAAGGAAAACATGTGTTCTAATATATGAGTGTTATAGACATGAGAGATAAGACAACAATAAAGACACAACAAATACAACTAACATTAAGCTAGTAGAGGAAGTAAACTAAATTGACGAGGTAGTAATAATGATAAAAGGAGTTGAGGGAAAGAGGACTAGTGTTGACCCAAGTCACTGCATGGTTTTGAAGATTGACAAATGTCTACCAAGTTGAACCATGTCCATTAGGCTATCATAGTGAAACAGACTCATTGGCACGCGAAGAGTCCGTGCGTAGGAGATAACAAGTTATGTGAATTATCTGGGAACTAAGAGGTTGTCTCCTAAAGCGAAAAGGTTGAAAATTGATAAGAGGTTAGAGTTTGAATTCAGCAAGGATAGTAACAAAGGAAGGAAGTTGAGTTTAATACAAACTCTTCCACCAAGGAAGAGTTTCACTAGAATTGAATGACAATCTCAACTACTAATTCTATAAAATGTTGAAGCATTCCTGATAAATTTGATACGCACAAAAACTGAAGTGAATCAAGATCTGAAAAGCAAAATTCCCAGAGGTATTTTGCAAGCAGAATCCTTATGCGACACAAAGGCTACTGACCAACTAGAAGTACCAGTTTCATCCGTTTGTTTATTGAGTCTAGTTGGTTGTAGTAGGTCATTTAATATTGTATCTTTTCAGCTTTATTAGAAGCAATTGTAATAGGTACACATTGTTCAATTTAGAGTTAACTTAAAGCTTGTCGCAATAAGCTAGAAGCTAGGTTGCTACAAAGGGATTAGAGTTAGTCCTAGGTTTACAAAAGAGTTTATTTTATAAATGCTGTTTGGCTCAGAGTTGTAGTGAAGAGTTTGGGAAAATCCTACTGAGTAGTAGGTCGTGGTTTTTTCACCTTTTGAGCCAGGTGTTTTCCACGTAAAAATCTCTATGTTTTTACTTTACTGCATTTATTATTCCACACTAGTAGAAGTTGGAACACCAAGAAGAACCAGGTTCTTCTAAGTAAGACAACACTCAAAAAATTGGACACCACACAAATCACCCCTCCTCTTGTGTGGTATTGAAGTATAAAACATCGATTGGTATCAGAGCAGGTTATCCTTGAAAAGGCTAACACCTTGGAAAAGATCAAAATGAGTGCACCACCTGGAAACTGGGAGGGTCAGTCAACTGCAAGGCCACCACTCTTCAATGGCCAGTACTACTCTTGGTGGAAGAACAGGATGAAAGACCACCTGATTGGAGAAGACTATGAACTCTGGGACATAATCACTGATGGTCCTCTAGCCACCATGAAGAAGACTGATAAAGGTGTAGATGTACCAAAGACTAGGGCTGATTGCACTGCAGAGGATCTAAAGAAATGGGAGAAGAATGCAAAAGTGAAAAAGTGGCTAGTGTGTGGACTAGGTCCAGACGAATATAAAGAATCCAAAGTTGCACCACAACCAAAAAAATCTGGGATACCCTACAAGTAGCCCATGAAGGAACACCTCAGGTAAAAAGGTCTAGAGGTACTCTACTATACTCTCAGTATGAAAACTTCACTATGAAAGAAGGAGAGACAATACAAGAGATGTACACAAGGTTCACAACCTTAACAAATGAACTTAAGTCTCTTGGTAGAGTAATTCTTGAAGAAGACAGGGTAGAGAAGATCCTGACTAGGGTCTTGCCAATTTCCTGGGAAAGCAAGATCACTGCTATCCAGGAATCCAAAAATATGGCAACCCTCAGATTTGACGAACTGATTGGAAACCTTACTGCTTATGAAATCAGAAGACAGACAATGAAAATGGATGCCCCAAAGAAGGAGAGGATTCTAGCACTAAGGATCACTGAGGGAGCAGATCTGGAGGATGATGAGATGGCCATGATTAACAAAGAATTCAGAAACTTTCTTATGAGGAAGAAGGGCATCTCTAAGGGAGGAAACTACAACAAAGCAAAAGCTTCAGAAAGGCCAACCAATGAAGGATGCTACAAGTGTAGAAATACTGACCACCACATCAAGAACTGTCCTCAGTGGGAAGTAGAATGGAAAAGGGAGAGATTTGAAAGAAGGAACTGGTCCAAACCAAGAAAACCACAACACATGCTATGGTTGCTGCTTGAGGGGAAGTTCAAATGAAGAATCAGAAGATGGTGAAAATGAAGAACAAGCGCTCATGGAAATTGGAGAATCTGATGAGGAATCATATGAAGAGCCAGATGTAAGTATCTCCCATCTTAAAAACAAAATAAAATTCCTATCTAAAGAAAAACTCTCTGAGTTGCTACTTGATTTCATGGAGGATTCTGAAGAAAGAGCCAAAGAGAAAGAACAACTCACTAAAGAATGTACAATGCTAAAAGCAAAATGCTTGAACCTGGAAGTCAGGGTAGGTTAATCTGAAAAGAAACACACTGGCCTGATTAACCAGGTTCATCCACTCAAAACTGAGATTCTAGAGCTAAAATCTGAAAACTTAAAATTGAAGCTAGGATCCAGTAAAAAGGTAGTTGATCATTCTCATACCATGCTGGAAGAAAATGTGGGAAAACTAAAAGATGAGATGTATGCCAAGGATGAACAGATAAGGACACTTAAAGTAGAACTTGGTAAAGTCAAACATGAGTTAGAAAGAACTTGTAAATGGAATAAATCCTCTGATGCCTTGACTTGGCTTCAAGAAAATCATAGTAGAAACCGGAGAGTTCTTGGCTTTGGGAGTCAATTGCCCAAGTGGGATCCCAAAAACAAGTATCTCACTCTTACTGAAAATAAAATCTGTACCCACTGTGGTAAGACTGGCCACTACAAAATTAAGTGTACTGCAAGAGAGCAGGCCAATCGAAAAAAATGAGAGGTTCGTTAAAAAGAAAAATTGGCTACAAAATTGGGCCAGAAAAAATTTAATTCATCCATTCTCTCATAGAAAAGGACCCAAACTAGTTTGGGTTCTTAAAACTAATCCCTGATTTCCTTTTGTAGGTACAAGTGAGAGTAATCAACCAAATTTGGTTTTTGGATAGTGGCTGCTCAAAGCATATGACGGGGAATAAGGAATAGTTCCTTTCACTTGAAAACCTCAAAGGAGGAAATGACTCCTTTGGAAATGGAAAGAAAGGTGAAATTATAGGGGTTGGCAAAGTAGGTAAGGGTGAAACACGTTCCATCGAACATGTGTACTTGATAGATGGCTTGAAATACAGCCTGATCAGTGTGTCACAATTGCGTGACAGAGGTAACCTGGTTGCTTTCACTTTCGCAAAATGTTTTGTGATTAACTTGCTTACTGACAAGATTGCTTTGCAGGGAAAGAGAATGAATAATATCTATGTCATAGACTTGACCACATTGTCTGAAAATGAACTCACTTGCTTGAGTGTTTTGGACAGTGATCCCCTCCTTTGGCACAAACGACTTGGTCATTTAAGTCTAAATCAACTTAACAAGTTAGTCTCTAAGGACTTAGTGGTGGGACTCCCTAACATTAAGTTCAAGGAAGACAAAGTTTGTGAGGCATGTGCAAGGGGGAAGCAGGTAAGATCCTCATTCAAAAGTAAGAAAATGATCAGTACCACCAGGACGTTGGAACTGGTTCATCTGGATCTGTGTGGTCCAATGAGAACTCTGAGCAGAGGTGGTAAGAAATATGTGATGGTGCTAGTTGATGATTATTCAAGGTTCAATTGGACCTTATTTCTTACATCTAAGGTTGAAGCATTTGATATGTTCACCTCATTTGTTAAGAAAACTCAAAATCAGTTAGGACATCAACTAGCATCAATAAGATCTGACCATGGTACTGAATTTGAGAATGCTAAGTTTGCTGAGTTCTGTGATGAACATGGTATCAATCACAACTTTTCTGCCCCTAGAACCCCACAGCAAAATGGGGTTGTGGAAAGAAAGAATAGAACTCTTGAAGACATGGCAAGAACCATGCTTCTTTCTAGCAAACTACCACACAACTTCTGGGCAGAAGCAATAAACACTGCTTGCTATATAATCAATAGATGCATGACCAGGCCACTGGTAGAGAAGACTCTTTATGAATTACTTAAAGGGAGAAAGCCCAACATATCCCATCTTAGGGATTTCGGATGCAAGTACTTTGTGCACAATAATGGCAAAGATTCCCTAGGTAAATTTGATCCCAGAAGTGATGAGGGAGTATTCTTGGGATATTCATCACATAGCAAAGCCTATAAATGTGTGTAGAAGAGAGTGTACATATTGTCTTTGATGAAACTAACACTCTTTCTGAGAGACAAGAACCAGAAGATGAGGAGCTTGGACTGGTGAGAAGCAGGGAACACATTGAAGCATCCATGGGAGATGAAACAGGTGATGGACCAGGTCCAACTACCCCAAACAACATGATAGGGGAACTCCACATGTGAAACCTGGCCCTGGTCTTGTTCCACAACAACAAGACACCATAGAATCATCCAGAAATGAACAATTGGTGCTCAAACCACACAAATATCAAAGTTCTCACCCTCTTGAGAACAACATAACAGATTTGTCATCCGGAATCAAAACAAGAGCCTCCTTGAAAAATCTGTGTGCGTTTGATGCCTTTCTATCCTTAATCGAACCAAAGAACATTGGTGAAGCCCTACAAGATGCTGATTGGGTAAATGCCATGCAAGAAGAGCTGAATCAGTTTGAAAGAAGTCAAGTATGGCACTTGGTACCCAGGCCACTAGACAGATCAGTGATTGGCACAAAGTGGGTCTTCAGGAACAAGCTCGATTAGGATAGAACTATTACAAGAAACAAGGCCAGACTGGTTGTTCAAGGGTATAGTCAAGAAGAGGGAATTGACTATGATGAGACCTTTGCCCCTGTGGCAAGACTAGAGGCAATCAGACTTCTTGTAGCATTTGCTGCACACATGGAATTCACTCTCCATTAGATGGATATTAAGAGTTCCTTTCTCAATGGCTATATGAAGGAAGATGTATTTGTCAAACAACCTCCATGATTTGAAAGTAAGGAGTCACCTGATCATGTATACAAACTTGACAAGGCTCTTTATGGTCTCATACAAGCACCTAGAGCCTAGTATGAGCGATTGTCAAAATTCCTACAAGAACATGGGTACAAACGAGGCAAAATTGACAGTACCTTGTTCTTAAAGAAAAAGGGTAAGGATCTCCTGATTGTGCAAATATATGTGGATGATATCATATTTGAGGAAACCTCTGAAAAACTGAGTAAGGAATTTGCTATACTTATGGGGAGTGAGTTTGAGATGAGTATGATGGGTGAGCTAAACTTCTTCTTAGGCTTGAAAATCAAGCCAAACCCCAATGGAACAATTATCCATCAACAAAAGTATGTGAAAGAACTGCTCAAGAATTTTAAAATGGAGGACTCAAAGGAAATAGACACCCCCACAGCCACATCTACGAAACTGGATATGGATGAACCTGGTTCATCCGTTGATCAGAAGCTATACAGAGGGATGATTGGGTCCTTACTATATCTCACAGCCAGCATACTTGATATTGTGTTCAGTGTGGGATTGTGTGCGAGGTTTCAGGCAAATCCAAAGGAATCCCACCTATCTGCAGTAAAACGAATCTTGAGATATTTGAAAGGCACTATTGACTTATGCCTTTGGTATCCTAAAGGTAGTAATTTCGACCTTGTAGGATATGCTAATGCTGATTATGCAGGTTTCCTGGTTGACAGGAAAAGTACTTCAGGCATGGCTCACTTTTTTTTGGGATCCTGCCTTTTGTCTTGGGCCACCAAGAAACAAAATTCAGTAGCCTTGTCTACTGCTGAGGCTGAATATGTGGCTGCAGCCTCATGGTGTGCTCAGTTGCTATGGACCAAACAACAACTCATGGACTTTGGTATAAATGTGGGATGCATTCCTATTTTCTGTGATAACACTAGTGCCATTAGTATGATGAAGAACCCGGTTCATCATAAGAGAACTAAGCACATAGATGTTAGACACCATTTCCTAAGGGATAACTATGAAAAATGAACGATCTCAATCGTATTTTGTGCTAATGATCATCAAATTGCAGATATTTTTACTAAAGCACTAAGTAGGGAGCATTTTGAGAGAAACATGCTTGAATTAGGGATGATTAAGATCACCTAATTGAAAAACAAAATTGAAAAAAAAATGATAGAAAATTTTAAATTAGGTACTTAACCAGACTAATCATTGCTCAGTATCATGTCTTTATTGCTATACTCTCTTTCCATGTATTAATATAATTCCCTGGGTGATAATGATGTTTCTCTATCTTTGTAAATTGAGTCAAATTAAAGACTTTAACATGATGAACCTGGTTCATCCATGCGGGTTCATCTGACTGACAAGGTACACACTCATCTCCATACACTTATTAAATTAATTATAGTCATACATGAGCAGGACTCTATCTATATTTGGTTCAATTCAAATTCTTAGTACTTATCCAAATTGAACCAGTTTCAAGAAGTCCCATCTCTACTTAATTAGCCTAGCTTTAGGGGGTGTATAACCGTCTAATCAATGTCAGTCTTACGCCGATTAGACTTCTACTTGAGTAAATACTCTGCATGTTGTAAATTTAATAGCCACATCTTATAAAGGGACCATCATTTCTTTCCCTCTTCATAACATACCAAGTAGATCCAAGTTCGTCAGTCTCTCCTTCAAATCAAAACTGATCGAATTTTCTTCTCTTTCTAAAAAGCTTATCGCAATGTCTTCACCACCACTTGCCTCTTCTTCTTCTTCTTCATCACTCAATCGTGATTATGATGGAGGACTTTATGAATCTGATTCTAATTCTCCATCCATGTATAACTCTCAATCTCCAGAGATATCTTTAACCCCTAAAAACCCTCAAGTACCTGAACCCACTCCAGTTCTTGAACCCACACCTAACCCTGCTCCAGCCCTCAGGGCTCGTCGTGTGAAAGTTCTTGCCAGAAAATCTGTTGCTTCTGGATCTCGTTCAACATTTTTGGAGGAAATTCTACAGGCTAAAAAGGATAATGATTCTGAATCATCAAGTGAATCCTTCAAATCAACAATGAGGATGAAGTACTTGGTTCATCCAGTTCTGAGCAATGTAATCTTGAGGTTGTTTCTGAAACTGCTACCACTGAGAACATGTTTGTGTTGGTTGGGTCAGTTTTTGATATTGAAGTGCCGGATATGCTTAGAAAATTGGGAATAGATAAAATTCTTGAGAGGGAGGGAGAAGGAGGTTATGTAAGGGGATCTGTGGAGGACGACACCCCTTTGGCTATCTGTGGTCCCGTTCCTGATCATGTTGGAGAAGATGTCACAGATTTAGGGGGAAGAAGTGTTGCTGGGGAAGCAGCAACAGGTCTAGAGAGCTTACAAAAATCAGCAGATGAACCTGGTTCATCTATCGAGGAGACACTGTATGAGATGCTGAGGAAGCTGGGGGAGTCTTATAACCCCAAAAAGAAGAGAACTCAAAAGTTCAAGAAAGTCACTACCCCACTTCCTCCAAAGAAAAGGAAAGATTCTGTATCTGTTGATGCTCCTACCCCAAAAGTTCGTGCTACACGAAGTGCTGTTCGACAAGGTGAAGAAGAGTTAGAAAGGGCTCTGAGAGAGAGCAAGAAAATAGAAAGCTTCAAAGGGAAAGGAAAAGGTAGGAGAGTCTATTGAGGCTGTTATTGTTGATGATGATACGATGGAACTGGTCCATCATGAGGAGCAGCCTGCTCCAGTTGTGGTTGAGACACCCAAACCAAAAGGGGCTAAGGCTTCTTCAAAGAAGTCAGCTGCTGTGTCTGCCACACCTTCAAGCACTATTAAAAGGACCAGATCCAAGGCCAAGAAAGTGAAGGTGGTTGAAAAAGATGAGGATAAAGAGTGGAGTGAAGGAGATGAGAAGGAAGTTGGTGAGGCGACTGATAGAATCACAATGTTCAGCAAGAGGACAATTCTGAAGGGAAAGTTATTGAAAGATCTCGAGGAAACTGGGATGCGATACCTGCTGGAAACACTGGATGTGCAGGGGTGGAAGGACATGGTCCTTCGCATGGAAGGAAGGCTGGCAAGGAACGAACTGGTGGAGTTCATGGGTAATGCAGTCGTCAAGGATGGCAGGGTATCTTCCACAGTAAAAGGAATTCAAGTCACTTTTGATGTACAGGAGTCGGGAGAGATTCTAAGTATTCCGGCTGAGGGCTACAAAGATTACACAAGGCAAAGATGGCCCAGTCTGGATGGGATGGCCTCAACAATATCTTCTGTGACAATGGAAGGGAAATTGAACCCAGGCCAGTATACAAAAGTGAGATGCAGCCCCAGCACACGTTGTACTTTGAATTTGTGATTAAGTTCCTGCTGCCAAGACAAGAGAGACGGCACATCGCCAATTACATATAACTCACCTTGATGGAGTGTTTGTATAGGGAAAGCAGATCAACTGGCCAGCTTTCATCATTCAACTCTTGGACAGAGTTGTCAATGGAACCAAAGCACACGCTATTCCGTATGGCTTTATTCTGACAGTTGTGCTTGCCCACTTTGAGGTTCCTGTGAAGAAAGCTGAGATGGCTACTACTAAGGATTATTTTTGGGAAGGACACTTTGTTGACATGTGATTATATTGTCAATGTTCCTGCGGATGAACCTGGTTCATCTAGGAAGTAGCCAGTCAATATAAAAGTTAGGACATTGGTGCAGGAAGGAGAGATAAAGGATGCGGAGATCCTTAGATTGAAATCTCGCCTTCATGAGGTGGAAATTGAGCGGGATGCTCTCAGAATTGACCTAGCCAAGGAGAAGGAGAAAAATGAAAGTGTTCTTCAACAAATGCTTTCTCTTCTTCAAGCCAAGAATCCAACCTCATCTGCACCTTCCCAACCTTAGGATGTCCAGAGCCACCAAAACCCTATCTATGACCCAGTCCGGGATTTGTTATGTTTATGTTTTACTCTGTTTTGCTCATGGTTATGGTTGTTTTTAGTTTTTTATGCAGTTGTTGATTTTCGTTCCAATCAGTGAATTTTGCTGTTTTGTTATTGACTTATCTCAATTTCTTAATTAGCTTACATTCACTGGTTTCTTGTGATGATTAATCATGTTTTGCACCTGCAGTTGCCTAAATGGCCATGAGTAATTTTTAACAAATTCTGGTAAGTTTATCATTTTGCAACTTTTCGATGATGCCAAAAGGGGGAAGATAGATAATATGTGCTTTTCAAAATTTTAACAAGTGATATTTATAACCTAATGAACCTGGTTTATCTATGATAAATGCTTAAAACCATACAAAGTGTTTGAAGATTGTACAAGGTTAAGCACAAGGTTTGTCATCATCAAAAAGGGGGAATTTGTTGACCCAAGTCACTGCATGGTTTTGAAGATTGACAAATGTCTACCAAGTTGAACCAGGTCCATCAGGATATCATAGTGAAACAGACTCATTGGCACGCAAAGAGTCCGTGCGTAGGAGATGACAAGTTATGTGAATTATCTGGTAACTAAGAGGTTGTCTCCTAAAGCGAAAAGGTTGAAAATTGATAAGAGGTTAGAGTTTGAATTCAGCAAGGATAGTAACAACGGAAGGAAGCTGAGTTTAATACAAACTCTTCCACCAAGGAAGAGTTGCACTAGAACTGAACGACAATCTCAACTACTGATTCTATAAAATGTTGAAGCATTCCTGCTGAATATGATACACACAAAAATTGAAGTGAATCAAGATCTGAAAAGAAAAATTCTCAGAGGTATTTTGCATGCAGAATCCTTGTGCGACACAAAGGCTACTGACCAGCTAGAAGAACCAATTCCATCTATTTGTTTATTGAGTCTAGTTGGTTGTAGTAGGAGATTTAATATTGTATCTTTTCAGCTTTATTGAAGCAATTATAATAGGTACACATTGTTCAAGTTAGAGTTAACTTAAAGCTTGTCGCAATTAGCTAGAAGCTAGGTTGCTACGAAGGGATTAGAGTTAGTTCTAGGTTTACAAAAGAGTTTATTTTGTAAATGTTGTTTGGCTCAGAGTTGTAGTGAAGAGTTTGGAAAAATCCTACTGAGTAGTAGGTCGTGGTTTTTTCACCTTTTGAGACAGGTGTTTTCCACGTAAAAATCTCTGTGTTTTTACTGTACTACATTTATTATTCTGCACCAGTAGAAGTTGGAACACCAAGAAGAACTAGGTTCTTCTAAGTAAGACAACACTCAAAAAATTGGACACCACACAAATCACCCCCCCCCTCTTGTGTGGTATTGAAGTATAAAACATCAACTAGACTCTAGGGTTGCGCTTCAAGAAGATAAGCCCGCAGTAAAGAAGAGCGAACACACCTAACTTTGGACCCCAGGACGCGGTGTAGTAGAGCTGGAATTGGGCCTGAGTTCATCAAGAATTGAGAGGCCAACAAATGTACATGTGAAAAATAAGAAGGTCATTAGATATATATCCAATTCATCTAACATATTTCAACTATAGAACATTTTTGATGCACATGAAAAATACATAAACAGTTAATTAAAGCAAGAACAATATTAATATGGTAGAGGAAACTATATATTGATGTGGGGGCTTTACTTAGCAAACAATTCACATTGGAAACCTTTAGTTGTCATTAAACATTAAACCCTTAAAGAACTGGATGCGTCAATGAATTAAGGGCTAAGGAGGTAACCCCACCCAAAGTCAATGCTTCCTTTGGATCCATTGACACTTCAAAGTTCCCAAGGGACTCAAGTCCTAGGGCAATGCTTGTGCCGGGGAGGGCAACCCAACTTAGAGTCGAACTCCACTCCCAAATACCCTTAATCACTAATGACAAAGTTTTCCTTATGGGTTTAAGTGCCAATGAGGAACTTCAATGTGAACTAAATACTAAAGTATTACCTACCACACCATATGTATTTTCATCTTAATGAAAATAACACAAGAGAATACATATAGTTATTATACTAAGTAGAGGACTTCATATCAGGCAAACCTAAGGGGAGAGGGGCTAAGTTCAGAATATACATAGATACGAAGAGGTTTTATAATCACACCATTACAGGTATGCAATACTAAGGCATGGCATATTCAAACAGGTTTTAACAATCATCACTTGGAGACTTAAAGACATCAAGGCAGATTCAAACCAATAGTCATTGTCAACACTTGTTACAGAGAGAGTACCAAGGTTATGGGACAAAACTCTCATAATGTATACCAAAACTTGGCACCCCTAAGATCTAAAAGGGTCATGCTTCTAACAACACTAAAGAGACAATATATATTCAGATAATATCAACAAATAAACTTCAATAAGGTTTGAGAGACAAATTCAACTTTTGCTTAACAGTAAAGAGGAAGACTAAGAATTACTCAGAGCAGAACATAGTGTCACAGAGTTAAGCAAGGAGGCTAGCAACATTAAGTCAACTGTTCAGGATTACCCTAATCTCGACTTCTTTGAGGTTTGTTTCTCCATTGGAAAACATTCTCCTTCAAGGGTATGATTCTACGATGTCTTCCCTGACAAATAGTACTTCTACATCGGGGAAATACGTGGTAAGCGGTTTGTAATCCCCATCTACTGGATTCTTGGCGAGGTGGTGGGCTAAAGCTCCTTTGATATCCTTTGAGTTATGTACACTGTCATATTCGCTAAGGAGAATTTGCCACTTAGCTAGCTTCTTGGTAGGAATTGGCTTCTGAAAAATGTACTTTAGAAGGTCGAGCCAAGATATCAGGCGTATGGTGTATGATTTCATGCAATGCCTTAGCTTCTGAGGAATCCAGGTCAGAGCATAACAAGTGCGTTATATCAAAGTATACTTGGCCTCTCATGGTGTGAACTTCTTGCTTAAGTAATAAATGGCCTGCTCTTTTTTCCCAGTTTCGTCGTGTTGCCCCAACACACAGCCGAAGGCATTGCCAAAAACTGACAAATATAGCAATAATGGTTTCCTTGGTTCAGGGGGAACCAACACTGGCAGGTTTGAAAGATACTGTTTGATTTTGTTGAAGGCTTTCTGGCATTCCTCCATCCATTTCGTGGCAGCATCCTTCTTTAACAGTTTGAAGATGGCTTCACAGATTATTGTGGACGGGGCTCTGAAGTGACTGGTGTAATTCAATCTTCCCAAGAAACTCATGACATCTTTCTTGCTCTTTGGTGGTGGTAATTCCTGGATAGCCTTGATTTTTGATGAATCCAGTTCTATCCTTTTCCTACTTATTGTAAGACCCAATAGTTTTCCAGCAGGGACTCTGAACGCGCACTTTGCTGGATTCAACATCAAACTATACCTTCGCAGGTGCTCGTAAAATTTCTCAAGTCGTCCAAGTGATTTGAACTTCAAGATTTATGGTGACATCATCCATATTCACTTAAATCTCTTTATGAATCATGTCATGAAAGAGGATCGTCATGGCCCTATTGTAGGTGGCGACGACATTCTTCAGACCGAACGTCATGAACCTATAACAGCAGACTCCCCAAGGAGTGGTGAATGGTTCTTCTCTGCGTCTTCCTTGTGCATTAGGATTTGATGGTATCCAATGAAACAATCCACAAATGACTGCAGTTCATGCTTCGTAGAGTTGTCGATGAGAATGTGAATATTTGGCAAGGGGAACTCTTTATTGAGATCTCGATAATCCACACATATTTTGATCTTTCCGTCCTTTTTGGGTAGTGTGACGATGTTTTCCAACTAGCTTGGATAATTGGTGACCCTTACTATATTTGCCTATATGTTTGGTCACCTCTTCTTTTATCCTCAGACTTAAATCAGGTTTAAACTTCCTGGAATTCTGCTTGACTGACAATTTTGTAGGGTTAGTGGGTAGTCGATGTGAGACAATGTCGCCGCTTAATCCTAGCATGTCATCATAGGACCATGCGAACACGTCAACATACTATCGGAGGAGCTTAATCAGTTTCCTTTATGCTCGGCTTCTAGGTGCATGCTGACTCTGGTTTCTTTCACGTCTTCTTCGCTTCCAAGAGTGACTACGTCCATTTCTTCGAGGCTGGGCTTATTCTGACTCTCCAGTTGTTCGATCTCTTGCAGGAGATTCTCTGGCATCATATCCTCGTCATATTACTTGTAATTTGGATTATGGCGCTAGCGGTTTCGTTACATGTCATAATCGCGGTTCACGGTTTATATCAGTTTGATTACTGAAAAGAAAAGCTAGGTATAAATAAAGTAGTAAAATAGAGTTGCGATACTTAAGAAAAATATTCTTTTTATTTCATCAAAAGGGAACGTCTTAAGCATTCACAAGAGGCAAATGACAAAAAGGTACATACACAGTACATGCCTCAATTGACCGTGTTCTTTGAAAAGAAAACGTTTACAGTTCCATACTACCAATACTCCCGGTGAACCAAAGATGGACTAGCTATCCAATTTTGCAGCTCTTCCTATGGTTTGACATCCCTGATAGTCTGTGTCTTAATGTCAGTTCCTTTACAACATTCTTCAATCATATTCACAAACAACTCCCCCAAATCGTCTATGATATCATCTTCGGGAGTTGAACTCTGTCCCAGACTTGAAACATGCTCTGGCACAAAAACTTTTTCCCGAAGCTAACGGTGCGAGTTTTCCCTTCTGAGGGCTGATATCCTATGCCAGCCCTTCCTTTCTGCCCATTGTGCTCAATTGGTTCTTTGATCCCATCTGACTTAGCTCCTAATCATGTTCCTTTCCTGTATCCATATTTCATCATCTCCCTCATGGCCATCATGGACATGTACAACGATTGCATTCCCAGATTCCATTAAGTCTTATCCTCTTCACTAGTATACATGATTTCTATAGCGTGGAAGGCGACTCTGCCTAGTCCCTGAATGAATGGGACCACATAAATAGGCGGAGTGACCCCACTCATCGTGGACCACGATATCTTGGCATCCCCACTCAAATTTTATGCATCGGTGCAAGGTAGATGACACGACCCCTGCCATATGTATCCAGGGCCTACCCAACAACAAATTGTAAGAAGAGTAAATGTCCATCACTTGAAATAATACTGTAAAGTCGATCTGCCCGATCCTTAAGGCTTAATAAATTTCCCCTATAACATACTTTTGCGAATCGTCAAAGGCCCTTTCCCTTACCTGGCTTTTCTTGATTTCCCTCAAACGAATTTCCAACTCCCGTAGGGTGGAGAGTGGGAAAATATTGAATCCAAATCTCTCGTAGATCAGCACTCGAGCTACCACTTTGTCCCTATATTGACAGTGATGTGAAGAGCCTTGTTGTGACATGCGCCCTTGACAGAAAGTTCGTCTTTTCTAAAAGTGATCATATTTGCTTCTACCATTTTCCCAATTGTTGCGGACAAAGCCTCGTTGGTGGTGTTACTTGGTACACTTACCTCTCTTAGTAGTTTCAACAAAGTGTCCTTATAGCTGTTAGATCTCATCAATAGATCCATGATGGATATCTACGCTAGAGTTTTCTTTAATTGTTCTTCTACAGAATACTCTTTGCTCGACATCCTTTTCCAAAACTTCACGGCTACTGGGTCTGTTATGTTCCTCCTTGGAATTTATTCTCTCCCCGGGTTTTATCGATTAATCTCTTCAGGGGCGTAGCATCTCCTAGACTTAGTCATACCATGGGTTGCGACAGATTTTGTCATTTTTCCTTTTCTCTTTTGCTGATAGGTTCATGGGACGATTTTGTATTCTGGATATTCTTCACAATGAGTAGTATCGGCGGGTTGCAGCGGATAAGTTTGAACTTTCACTATAGGCTTTAGTTGTACTATACTGATATGAGCCTTTTGAGGAGGGATGCTTGCAGATTCTACATTGCCGATAGTGACAACTGTTCCCTTAAGGTCATATCATCTAGCGTGATCATGGTGGCTCTCTAGTTTTGATGATTTGGAAATGGGTTTCGATTCACACTAGGTGGTTCTGGAATGCACTGAATGGCTCTGCTCTTGATCTGGGTTTCAATTTCATTTTTTAACTTGAAACAGACTTCAGTATCGTGCCCCGGTACATTGGAATGATACACGCATCGCTTAGTGGCATCAAAGGTTTTGGAGGGATGTTCAGGAACACTTCCCTCAATTGGGTGTATCAATCCTTCTCTTCTCAATTTTTTGAAAAATTAGGCTAGAGGCTCAATAATTAGGGTATAAGTTTTGGGACCTCTCTCTTCCAAGTTGAGACGAGGAGGTGGTGCATACACTGTTCGATTTTGGTGAGCAGTGGTTTGGACAAGAGCATATGTTCGTATTGGGCTTTGGTTGTTGTTGGCTCGAGGAGGGTTGTATTGTGGTTGCGGGTGGTAATGTGGTTGGGTATTATAGATTGGATGATGGGTGGGTAGTGGTGAGTGGTTGTTTGGGGAGTACGAGGTGCTTCTATGAGATGGGTTAGTTTGATAGTAGGGGACGACTGCTGAGACCTCTTCTTAATTTTTCTTTCCGCTACTGATAGATCCTGACTTGATGGTCTTGCTGGCTGCTTACACTTCTACGACAGAATGCACCTTATTAGATTTTATGCCCTCCTCTAGGAACTCTCCAATCTTAATCAGCTCGGGGAATTCTTTACCCATCATTCCCATAATCTTTTCAAAGTATATTCCCTCCAGGGCTTGGATAAAGTACTTGGTTAGTTCACCATCGTTTAGTGGCGGTTGCATCCTGGAAGCTTTCGTCCTCCACCTTCATGCATATTTTTGAAACGACTTAGATGGTTTTTTCTACAGGTTCACTAGCATGAACCGAGCAAGAGTGATTTCCATATTGAATCGAAAACGGTTCATGAATTCCTCCGCCATATCTTCCCAAGTTCTCCAATTTCGTGGGTCCCGTCGGGTATACCGGGTGAGTGCTTCTCCCTTCATATGCCTTATAAACAATTTCATCCTTAATTTCTTATTTCTCCCCACCCCCACCAACTTGTCTCAATAAGCCCTTAAATGTGCGTGAGTGTACCCTATCCTATCAAAAGTATAAAACTTTAGGAGTTTGTACCATGTTAGCATATCTACATCTTGGTGAATACACATGTCCTCATAAACCAGGATTTCACTTCCTCGGGCAACTTGGAGACTCTTGATTTTCCTTCTTAACATTTGCAACTGTTCAGACACCGACTCTCCTTCCTTACGCCTGGCCTCTCTCTCTCTCTCTCCATATCGTCGTACTGATCGATCTCATATGAAACCCTGACCGTGATGGGTGTAGTAAAAGTAGGTTCGATAACATCATATACGTGTGTAACATACCACTCGTGAGTAACGACATGTGCCACAAGTATGTTCCGGTTGGTGGTGAAAGTGACTCCGTCACGAGGAGGGGTAGTTGCATTAGTGGTAATAGGCATGTTTTGTGACGTCTAATGATATTGCGGTACGTAAGGTGTGTGAATAGGAGGGTTCGGTGGGTTAGAGAGAGTTACAAGAGGTATAACTTGAGTAGTGCGGATTGAGGTTGGAGTGTTTTTGTTTTGGCGCGAGGTTGAAGGAAATTGATCTGGAAGTGAATCTAAAGAAGGGAATCTGGGTGGTTGAGGAAGTGTTGTCACAACTAGGTGCGCCAATTCTCTGATGTATTGTACCTCTTCTCTTAATAATTCCATTTCTTGGGCCATCCTGGACACGTTCTCATCATTCTTAGTACTGTCCTTTCCCTTGATCGCCTTGGGTTGTCGGCTACGACCAGAGCATGTTCAGCTGGGTTTTCTGCAGGTGATATCTTTCCCTCAGACCTAAGATTGTATGCTGGCTCCGCCAGTTTTAGTCGACGCAAACCAACTTTATTTTCTTCTTAAGGGGGTAATAATAAAGCAAAAGAAAAAATAAGAAGAAAGAAAAGAAAAAGAGTAAGAGTCAGTTTCTTCATTTATGTGAGCAAGAAATCACATAGATCAGATAATTCGTGCATTACAGCTAGTGCGTTCCTAGAATTCGCAACGACCACTTATTGCAGGAAGTAGGCCTAATTTGCGGATGTTTGACAAACATTTAGACTTGATATATTTAGATTCGAAGCGATTGGTTTTCATTGATAATTTGGACTGATACAAGCGGGAACAAGGATAGCATCACAAAGTTGCATGGGCTTAGATAGTTGCTCTTTTGGAAACTAAAAGAGAGAACTAGGGATAAAGGTACAAAGTAGGGAAATGAGGGGAAATCAACCAACTCTAATAACCATGCCTTGAGTCACTTCCTGCGTCCTTCCCCTTTTCTGGATCTTCTCCCAGATCCTCCTCCGGGTCTTCCTCAAACTCTTCCTATTCATCATTGAATTCAGACTCCTCTTCTGGATCTTCTTCTGGTTATGTGCTTGATTATATCTGGATGCATTCTATTACCCGATCATCCTCTTCAGTCGGTGGCAACATATGGTTAATGGATACCGGGACCACCTGACGACGCATTGATGTGGTCACAAGATAATGTGGCAGGATCTCATGGTAAATCGGCAAAGCAACCACCGCATCCTCCAACCAAGCTATACCTTCTCTGCTCGGGCGGGTCAGTTCTTTTTCTTCGTTAATCCAGACATAGTACTCAGGGGTGCACCATGAATTTTGACCTATAGGCATTGTTACCAGGTCATTCCAAACTTCTTGCAGTTTCGTTATCTTGGGAATTGGTATCTAGCCATTGTAGCCATCCTCGTACAATGATGTTCTTGTCCACAACGGCATATCTTGGATCATACCAAATTGTCTGAGGACCCACAAAGTTGAGTACGACTGAATGACTTCTAATCCGATCAACTCAATGAAGTGCCTTTGGGGAGTCCTCAAGATTTATCTTCCACCTAACCAAGAGAGTTTCTAGTTGATCCATTATTCTGTCAGATTGGTCAATGTTTCCCTCAATTGTTCTTGACCATGTGCGGAAATCTAGCGCCTCATTCTTTCATTGTGGTTGCGGATCATATCACTAACATCTACAAAGTAGTCGATAGTAGCCTCCCATTGGAAAAAAATGTTTAGTTTCCCAAATCTGTAGCAGCAAGTTTCATCCTTTGAAGTAGTCGTATCCCCGTGCACATGCGGATAAGGCTCTCAGCATTTTGGCTAACACCATCAACACTAGACTAGCTTCAATATTGCTGCGAAAGGTTGCCAGGACCAGTGGTAACACGCTAATGTTGATGGGCCCCCTTCGCTGTGGGAAAACCAATAATCCTAACAGTGCCATTGCAAAAGTGATAGGCATGAGGCTCTCCCATGTCGCCTGGTCACATTTGAATTCCCCCGAATACCACTAGTAGCTTTCTTGATGCCTAAACCTGTCGAACATCTAGTCGAGGGTCACCCACCCGTCGTCGATACTTCTGAGACTTGTGTTGTTGGTAAGTCCTAGAGCGTCCAAGAACCGATAGCCGGGCATAGTAACTGACAACACTAGCTTTCTTCCGTTGAATGGAAGCTCCATAAAACTTGTGACTTCTTTTAATATCGGTACTAGCTCACAGTCGGCAAATTTGAACACCACTTTGGATGGGTCCCAAAATTCTATCTATAGGCGAGTGAGAACCCTGTCTTCTCGGATGTTCATTAATGTAATTAATTCCCCGAGGTGAGTCGGAACTTCGTCTCTGTGTTCCCGACGAATATTCTTTCACCACTATTTCAGCTTATGTGGTGCCCCCATTACCACGCTAATTTCAGGGATGTTCTGGTTGATTTCCTTTTTCTGAGGTGGGTAGCAGAAAATATATTTGGGTAAGTGTTTGCTTTGGATTTGTAAGTGTCTTGTCATGTTTGTTTGTCTTTCCACAGAAATTATGTCGTTGGGGTACATGACCCGTTGACATTATGGTGGCTTTCCTAATTGTGTGTTGATGCATGGGACCAACTCACCTAGGGCTTATGTAGTATGAACTATTTTAGTAGAGTATAGTGTTTCTTAAGTTTGAATTGGACTGAGAACTGCGAGAAGTTATGTCAGTTGACCCGGCAAAGCCATTCTCTGAAACTAGAGAGTTTTGAAAAGAAGGTTCGGAGGGGGTGTAAACGACAACCCTCGCATACGATTGTGTGTGATAGTGTATGGCCAAGACTCGATAGGAAGAGATGTGATAACAGTATATATAAAGAAATAACAAGAAAGGGTGTAGCAGAAATAAGCAAGGTGATCAAAGAGAGTAGATAACCGCGAAGAGCAAATAAGGCACGTAAGCATGTAATCTCATTTGTATCATAATCAAAGCAAAGTAGAACCAAATCTAGAAACCAAATTAGTCTAAATCTGCTAAGATTAGAACCTAAGTGTGATTTTCCCAGCGGATTCGCTATATTGTTGAACCATATTTTGCACAAGTCAAGACAAGATTCAATTTGTGGTTTCTCTGTCATTATTCAAAGTGAGTCGCCCCCTAATATTTAAAGGTATACGAGGGTACCTATTTCATTACTAAGTCATGCTCTTTATCGGTCTTCTAACGTGTGAGATTATATGTAAGGGTTCTTGTTCTTCTAAGGGGAAGGTGTTTGTCACAACCCAAATTTTCCTCTGTTGGGTATCGTGATAGAACCTAATCTTAGGGACTAGGTAAGCCTAACATTTACTAAATAACAACAATAATAAAGGAAAATCCAACAGTCTCGATATAGAAATCTTGACAGAATTTACAATTTCCCAAAACCGGTAATACAAGTCATAAGCTCTACGAAATTTTTATACAACTCCTAAATACAACTGTTTAGAAATAGTAAGAACAATTGAATAAAAGCAGGAAGGTGACTCCGAAGCCTGCGAACGCAGCAGCAGGTTACTTTGAGTCTACTCGGCAATGATTCACGCAACTACCAATAATAAATACCTGGATCTGCACACAAAAATGCGCAGAAGTTTAGTATGAGCACACTACAACGGTGCCCAGTAAGTATCAAGACTAACCTCAGTGAAGTAGTGACGAGGACTAGTCAAGACACCACTAGTCTAATAAATTAAACATACATGAATGTAGAAATGACCGAACACAAAATCTATCTAAAGATTTCACGATAGAATTAACCACATGACAATAAAACCGGAAGGAATTACGAAAATTTCTCAACGGAACAACATAATAATACACAGAAGGAAGGACATCAATGCAAGCCAAAACCGGAAGAAAACCACAATACAATAGAAAACACTAGTAACTCAGCACTGCATCAGTTTGTTCACATCAGGCCTTAGCCAATAAATTCAATAAACTGGTGAAAACTTTTAAACAATAGTTTATATTAAAACTCTAAAGATATAATCATCTCAGTATAGAAAGATCTTCCATGCAACATACTTTCTCCGAATGTATATATATATACACATATATATATACATATATATATACATATATATATATATATTTTAGAAAGAGAAATCTTTAAAACATAGTTTCTTTCAAAATACGTGATTTCCAAATATAGTTCCCCAATAAATGACTTCCAAATATCATTTTATGCAAGACAAAGGCTTTTCAAATATACCTTTGAAATAAAGGTCCTTCAAACATAATTTTCTTCAAGGCAGATACTTTGTCAGCTATACTTTTCAATAAAAATCTTTCAATAATAATCTCCTCAAAATAAATCTACCAGAACTCAGTCCGTAACTCAGATTTTGTCATGCAGTACAGGGGGAAAGATCCCGGAATACGTCCGTAGTCCCAATTTAAATATGCAATGCAGTACAGGGGGAAAGCTCCCAGAATACGTCCGTTGTCCCAATTTAAATATGCAATGCATTACAAGGGGAAAGCTCCCGGAATACGTATGTAGTCCTAATTTAAATATGCAATGTTGTACAACAGAGAGAATAACTATAACACCACAAAGTACACTTCCATAACGAGCACAAAAGCAATAAGGACAGAAATTCGAATGCAACAGGCAAATCAACACAAGGGTCTAAATCACGAGAATGGTAAAACTCACTCATAAGAAGTAGCCACTGAAAGGAATGCCAAGCACAAAGAGAAACAGTGTAACAAAGGGAAAACAAGGCAAATATAACAACGATTCTTAATATTCAAGTTCACAACAAAAGAAACCAAATCATCCCGGCAAGGGAAGCATCTATAACCAATCTCACTTAACAATTAGCTTCACGGAATAATCTCAGCTTGAATAATGCTCAGTAATAGGCAACACCAAGGCAATACCATCAACATGGACGATTATCAACTAAACCTAATTAGCACTTAAGGGAAAATCATACAAATCACAATGTATGACTCACGGGCATGCTTGACACCAACGTATAGATATTCCATTTACTGTTAAATAATTATAGGGCGAGATTATGTTAATTCTAGTCAATAGGTTGTTTATGAAGAAAGGTATAGCACAACGGTAGAAAAGGTAAAGTCTTCATTTAAGTCAATTAAGATCAAATAAGAAACAAAGGAACGTTAAGCAAGTAATTTCTAGTTTGAGCAGGAAGAGATGAAACTAGCAATCAAGAACTCAGATATAACAATTACCATTCATACACAGGGAATATAAGGACCTAAGAATCCTAAAAAGCCAAACTATACAAACAAGTCCGAGTACGAACTCGTCACCTCACGTACATGGCCACAATCAACATAGAAGACTCAAATCCTAAGGGGTAGTTCCCCCACACAAGGTTAGGTAAGATACTTACATTGACGACGATAACCCGGTACTCTAAGATGACTTCTCGAGCGAAAAGACCTACGGATGGCTCAAAATCAACTAAAACAACTTCAAAGTACACATAAAACGTATAAGGAACTATTCCGAATAATAAAGTTTTAATCTTTACAAAATTATAAAAATCAACCCAAAAGTTGACCCCCGGGCCCGCACCTTGGAACCCGTCAAATTTTACAAAATTCGAATACCCATTCTGATACGAGTTCAACCATACAAAATTTATCGAATTCCGATATCATTTGGTCCCTCAAATCATGATTTTTCAATTTAGGAAATTTTTTTCAAACCCACAAATTCCCCAACTCAAAATACAATTTAAATGATAAATACAAGGGACTAATTCTTGGAATATATTTAATTCTAGTTAAGGAACACTTACCCATTCTATTTGTGTGAAAACCCTCAAAGAATCGCCAAGAACCGAGCTCTAGGAGTCAAAATATGATAAAAATTGTGAAACCTCCGATTTTGAAAACTTATATTCTGCCCAGGTGTTTTGTGCATCGCAATCGTGGAATATGAGATGTGATCGCGTAGAAGGAAATGACTGCTGGTCAAATATGTGCTAAGCGATCTTGGTATAGCTTATGCGATCGCGTATAAGGAATAGGCTAACTTCTGCGATCGCGAAGGGTTTATGCGAACACAGAGAGTAACGGGTACCAGTGCCTAAGGCCTGGTTTCTACTATGGGAACGCGGAACATAGTATGCGAACGCGATGAGGAAGGGTATGGAGCTACGCGATCGCGTGGGAATTTACGCGAACACAAAAAAGGAATTTGAGGTGACCCGCAGAGACACATCGTGATCGCGAAAGAAGCACTGGGATCGCGATGAAGGACTTCAGACACCAGAAGACAACAATTCAAAATTGGAAGATATGGCCCGTAAACGATTCGAACCATACCCGAGGCCCCCGAGACCCCGTCTAATCACACAGACAAGTCATATAACCTCACACGGACTCGCTCGAGGTTTCAAATCACATAAAACAACACCAAAACGACGAATCAAACCAAAAATCAAACTTATGAATTTTTAAATCTTCAAATATCAAAACTGGTGCCGAAACCTACCAATTCAACCCGAAATGACGTGAAATTTCGCAGACAAGTCACAAATACACAAAGGACCTACATCCATTCCCGAAATTGCATTCCGACCCGATATCAAAAGTTTCGCCTATCGGCCAAAATCGCCAAAATTCTAACTTTCGCCAAATTACCTCAAATTACTCTAAAGACCTCCAAAACCAATTCCGGATGCGCACCTAAGTCCAAAATCACCATACGCAACTGTTGACATCACCCAAAACTCATTCTGAGGCCGTTTACACAAAAGTCAAACCTCCGGTCAACTTCCATAACTTAAGCTTCAAAATTGAAACGTTTCTCCCAATTCGACTCCGGATTATCCGGTAACTGAATCCAACCACACACGCAGGTCGGTATACCCAATGTGTAGTTGTTCATGACTTTACATCACTGAACGAAGTTTAAATTCTCAAAATGATCGGTCGGGTCGTTACAGTGTTAGGCGCCCCTTAAAATCTACCTGAGGTAGCTCCATAGGATGTAGACTAAGTTTGGGATCAATTATTTGTAAAATGCTTTGATTAATACTAAGTAAGGCTTCTTACTGTACATCTAAGGATGATATTCATATAAAAAATGCATAGTCTAAAAGGGATATGAATTTGTGAAAGGTGTTCATAAGAGACGTTAAAAAGTTTTGAAATTGGCGCATAAGTGGTCTAAATTTTATTAATTTATAAAGGAGATCGAGTTATGAAAACACTTTGTTTTGGGGGATGGTTGTTTACATAATGATAAAAGTATGTTCGAGAGAAAGCATATCTAAAATTTACCTTAGATTCAAAGGATTTTCTTAGAAAGGGTCATTAGCTAGCAGTTCCTTAAAGACGATATTTTTTGAAGTTCTGATTTTCTTTTGAGAAAAAAAGAAGTTGAAATATGGTTTTCCCTTTAGAAATAGAGATACTTTTCACTAAGTTCTGGATTGCAAATATTTTAAAGAAGAGAAGGGTGAGTAAGAAAACACAATAATTAGCGAGCAGATTACAACTAGCGAACTAAGGGTCTACTATTATAATTTCCCCTTTTTAAATTCTTACATTGTTTAAGGCTTGCCTAAGTTCATATGATACTAAAGAAGAAAATAAAGGAAAACATGTGGTCTAATATATGAGTGTTATATACATGAGAGATAAAACAACAATAAAGATACAACAAATACAACTAATATTAAGCTAGTAGAGGCAGTAAACTAAATTAACGAGGCAATAAAAATGATAAAAGGAGTTGAGAGAAAGAGGATTGGACTCTAAGATTGGGCCTTAAGAAGATAAGTCAAACAGTAAAGAAGAGCGGTCACATATGACTTTGGACCCCTGGACGCGGTGCAATAGAGCTGGAATTGGTCTTGAGTTCTTCAAGAACTCAGAGGCTCAAACAGATGTACATGTGAGAAATAAGAAGGTCATTAGAAATATATCCAATTCATCTAACATATTCCAACTATAGAATATTTTTGATGTACATGACAAATACATAAACTGGAAATAAAAACAAGAAAAATATTAATATGGTAGAGGATTTTATATATTGATGTGGTGGCTTTACTTAGCAAAAAATTCCATTGGAAACTTTTCGTTAACATTAAAAACTAAACCCCTAAAAAACTGGACGTGTCAATGAATTAAGGGCTAAGAAGGGAACCCTACTCAAAGTCAATGCTTCCTATGGATCCCCCTGTCACGACCCCAAATCCTAACAGGCCGTGATGGAGCGTATCGTGGAACTAGGCCAGCCAACCATCACCTTACTACGCGTTTATTCAATTATAACAATTCACAATTTAATAATAAGCATGCAACCATACCACAAATAATATAAATAAGTCTTAGCGTCCCCATAATATTCTAAACAACCTAAACGCATCTAACCATCATATCACACTCACAATGAAGTCATCTAGTCACCAATTCCCATCAATAAGAGCACAGATGGACATATAAGTCCCCAAACGCACGTGCTCACACAAACATAAATCTCAGCACTCCTGCCACAGATAAAAATCCGACCTCAAGTCCTTCCGACTGGCCCATTTTTAACATGTTAAAAATCACATCACCCATGGAAGTCACATGCCGTTGACGCACAACTGATACCAAGCGCTCGCGTGGGCATTCGAATACATGAAAGGGATTCAAAGAGTTACGCTTTTGGCTGAATAACTGGATTCGCACGATAAGAATTCAAGAATGTGGAATGTTTCCTGAGGGTTCTGCAGCCTCTCGAAGATAAGTACAGACGTCTCCGTACTGATCCGCAAGACTCTACTAAACCTGCTCATGACCGTTGAGTCCTATGTAACCTAGAGCTCTGATACCAACTTGTCACGACCC
>MDKH01028472.1:0-27247 GCA_005239495.1 Nicotiana undulata | reverse complement strand
CATTATTTACATTTCTGATATTTATACTTGTTTCGTTAGCTATTGTGTTAAATTGCCTCCCTTCTTTACTTCTATATGTCAATTGAACTGCTTCATTTCACTTGTTCCCCTTTACTACTCTCGTACCCTTTACTTGTCTGTTTATCTTTGCCTTGTATTATCCATGTTACCTGCGGTAGAATAGGACATGTTATCGCTATTGTCAAGTCTAGCCTTGTCACTACTTCGGCCGAGGTTAGGCTCGGCACTTACTCAGTACATGGGGTCGATTGTACTGATACTACACTGCACTTCTCAATGTTGTGCAGATCCCGCTTCCGGACCCAGTGGACTGCTCTGAGGGAGTCACCTTCAGTCCACACCGAGTTTCAAGGTATACCGCTAGCGTTTGTGGACCTTGGAGTCTCTCTTGTTCATTAGTTCTCCTATTGTCTTATTTCTTCTGTAGTTCCAAAGAAAATTATGTATTTTTTTTCAGACTCTGTATTTAGCACTCTGTTTAGATAGCTCGTGAGTTGTGACACCCCGGTTTTGGGCTTATGTGACGTTATGTATTTATTATTTCACTTTGCATTTTTGAATTTCTATTACATTTCCGTTGTTCAGGATTTTAAGGTGTTTTGTTATTTTGTTCAGTTTTGAAAGGTATTAACTCTACTACTGTTAACTTGGGTTGAATTTATTAGAACTACTTGGAGGTTGGAAGGTTGGGCCTATTTGAAGGCTCTCTATAGAATAACTTCTTATTTTTCTTTGCAATTATTGTAATTCATTTGCTATGGTCTGTAATAATTTGTAAATAAACTATTGGGGCTGGATAGTGAATATGGGAGGGAATTATGCATGTCTAGTGTAGTATGGGTAGAAATCATGACTTAGGCTTTATTTCCCTATGTGCGCAATAGTATCATACTTAGGACATGCATACCATGCATTAAAAATCATGTTTAGGTTCTTCATTTTAACATATCTATTCACGCCTAGTATAACTAAATGAGTAACAAAGACTGTCATAATATATTGCCCATGCATTTTGTAAACATGACATATAGAAACTATGGCTTAAGGTGATACTTTGTGCATTAAATATCCTGCCCTTAAGACTTTTTATTTGTCAGAACCTGAACGCCTAGTTAACATAATTTAATGCTCTCATAAAATATGGTTAACCTATTTAAAACAATTTCCTGCAAACATGTATTTATTAAAATCAGAATCCAAATGTGCATGATCACTTTTTAAAATAAGTAGGCAATGTATACGACGCCTAGGCAAACCTTAGGCCTAATACATATTAAAATCAAATCAATCATGTTCTTCTAGTTTAATCAGTTCCTTTAAACATTTTTAACCCTGTTGTTCCCACTTTTGTATACTTCACTGAAGTTCATTTTACTCTCATTAAAACTCCTGCTCTATTTTTAACAATCTTGAAGTTGTGCATCTATTTCCTTTTCCTAATTTTCACTGATTCTTGTCCTATTATATTTTCAAATTACTAGGATTTCAAAAGATGCCTCATTCTGCTCAAAATCGTGCCATTTCGAATCCTTGCTTTGTATGTCTTTCAAGTCACTATATTTTGATACCATTTTAATACTTTTTTGCTACAGTTCTTTGAAAATTGATAGTTATTACTCTATGTTAAGCACTGTATTTTATTCCCCTATCTTTTAAAATTACTTCAAAACCATGCTTTAATGACTTTCATCTATAGTTACAGAAAGCTTTAAATCACTGCATATTTCTAAGTTCTACTGCTGCCTTTAGTTGCTGTATATTTTGAAATCAACTATCAGTTTTAATTAAAGTTTCTGTCTTCATTAAGTTTTCTAACCCAGATTCCTACTATTTTGCTAAAATTCCTATTTTCGAACTCCTGTCCTGAGACTTTAATCGTGTTTGAGACGTGCTACTTACATGCCTATGTGTGGAGGGACCTGTGAGCCTTTCTTTGTCTCTATATGTTCCCTTTTATGTGCAGTCCTACTTGTTTTGTATGTCGCCTAGTATTTTATCCTTTCAACCTAAGGGTTCAGCCTAGTTCCTGCCTTGTAGGATTAGTAGTTCTAAACACCCTCCAGGACTTATAGGATGGGACGGGTAATAGCACGCAATAAGCATTCGTGACCAACACACGCATTTTTTAACAACCTTTACGGGGCGGGAAGGGTAGAATACGGATATGATGACCGGTGCGCTAATACCACGTGTAGCCACCTCTTCAAGGTGTGACATACCGGGTATTGCATTGAACTGATCCGTACTACTTTAAACCTAGGACAATTCTTTTCAAATGTTTATTCTAATGTTATTTCAAACCTTTAAAGATTTTCATACTTGTTTTAAATCCCCTCTTATATGAACCTTACTTGTTATTTGCTCACCGTCCAAATTCATAAAAATTATTGGCTGGGACCCACAGTTGTGGATCTTGAGGGGTGCCTAACACCTTACCCTTGGGATAATTTCAAGCCCTTACCCAATCTCTGGTAACGCAAACTAGTTCATGAGTTATCAACTCTAGGTGCCCTAATGCACCATAAAAATTGTTAGGTGGCGACTCTTCCTTAAACCTCTTCCTTTAAGGAGTTGTCCAGAATGTCATAAACCCGATCTCTCCGTACCTGACCCGTGCGATAGAAAAAGGGGGCGCGACACCTAGGACTACATAAACCTGAGGCTCTGATGCCAAGTTTGTCACTACCTATTTTCTGAACAAGCCATGATCGGCATCCGATCACTAAATATGACTGAGCTAACAATTTGCGCTTATCAAATCTATTATAACTTCAAACTTTATATGTAAATACTTTAACTAAATACTTTTAATTAATTTAAGCATCTAAAATAATCAGCTCCAAAACTTTATTCCTAGTAACCCCTGAAATACTGCTAAGTTATTATCAAACACATTTGAATCTTAACCCATCGACAATGTTTACGAATCCTCTACTAATAAACTGATGCACTGCTGAGGATATGAGATTGCATGGCTAGTTCTCCAAGTAAACAAAGAAGGAACTAAATAAATATGACTCAAAGGAATACTCCACGAACAAAAGCGGAGCTCACCAATAGTTGTGGAAGAGAGGGAAGTCCTAACTTGTGGCTTGCTCGCCTTAAAAACCGGTTCCTACGTTGTACCGCACACCAACGTAGGTTCCCAAAAGAGAACTTTAGTACCATCCATTTTGAATCTCAACGAAATGGGAAGAAACTTTAATAAAATATACATTACGAGAAAAGGTTCTAAATGGATGGAAAACATAAAGCTTCTAAGAACAATTCTAAAATAGTTGCATAACAGCAGTTTATGAATATTCTAAAAGAAGTTCTTTTCTTTTTCTTTCTAGAAAAAATACTTCAATTAATACTTCGGGAGTTCCAACTATCTTGACTTATTTCTGTCTTAGTCACCGTGTGATTGGCACGGGTTCGATCCCAACCTGTCGAATAGGCCCAATCCACGAGGTGCCACTCGTTTCATGGTTCTCAGCGCTCATGTATCTTACCTTAGCCTGGGTAAGTAAATTCTCAGCAATGAGACCCTCGGCTCGTGTGCTCCCTACTTTGGCACAAGTAGTTTCAGGAATTCAACGCTTTGGTCAGAATCCCCGGCTTAGACGATGACCCCTTCTCAGAATAGAGGATACCCCAAAAGTCTTTTCCTTCTATAACTTTTTCTTGTGACTTTTCAAATCTAAATCTTATTTGGAAGTGATCTATCAATATTGATAATAATATTCTTGAGTGTATAAGCATAAGCATGATATAAAATTACTCAAATTATCTTTAAAAGTTATATCTAACTCTTGAAACTTTAACATGTACAATCACGTAATAAAGCATAAAAATATGAAATATAGATTATTATACTTCTCGAGAAAAATATATAAGCTTTAACTATAATATACTTAGTCAACATGTATTCTGTTACGCGGCGCCTTCCTGAGATTCTTTGGAAGGGCGACGTAAGGCTAAGCAACCGATGTCAGGGTGGTTGTTGTCCGTCGAGTGAGGTCCCCTCCACACGCTAAACGAGATTGTCAACGTCGTGCGGGAAAACCAATTCCAACAATTGAGAGAACAATAATGAGAATTTAATAAAAGCTTGATTGTATTAATGAAAGCTATTACAAAAAGAAAGCAACACGGTGTCGAGGGGTAGAGACACCAGTACAAAGAATTGCTTGCTAGAAAGTTTTGAATGCTTGATACCCCCTAATAATGCTTAAAAAATAAACCAAAGTTACATGAGTAGACCAAACTAAGCTAGAGAAACATAATTAAAGTACATGGAATAAAGCTACTCTATATTTACAAGGAAAAAGACTTAGTTTTCTACAAAGGTAGAAACATGTCCGTTGGCAGCAACTTTGTCTCAGGCATCACGATCTACGCGCGCGGTGCTGTTGGCAGCGCTTGTGGCTGGGCGCTAGCGAGGGAAATTGGTGGGGCGACAGAGGCGCATGCGCGCTTGTCACTTGGCGCGGCCAAGACCACGGGGTTGTCCATGGCGCTAGGCGTTGGGAGGCTTTCTAGGACGCCACGGGGCGTGTCGGGTCATGGGGCATGGCTGGAAAGCCGCCCATGACATTCTCCCCCACCCGAGTTGGCGACGTCCTCAGCGCCTTACTTTCCAAATAATCTTCAATCAGGCTCTTGTATGATTTGAGGTTTGTTCCCCTCTCCCAAGTGTTCTCCTCTGCATCATACCCTTGCCATTTTACCAAGAACTCTTGGTGATCCTTCCTGGAGGCATGAATTACTGGGTCATCAAGAATAGCTTCAACCCGCATTTTCCCGGTGGAACCGGGGCCTCGAATATTGGGTATTATGAGTTGGCTCCATGAAGGATCCTCCGTGTCTTCCCGAAAAGGTTTCAATAGACTGACATGGAAGACGGGATGGATTTTCCAACAAGCTGGGGTATCCACCCGGTATGAAACTTTACCAATGCGTCTTTCAATGGACAAGGGTCCAATATATTTTTGCAGTAGGCGAGGGTCATGGACCTCTGCAAATAAGTACCGCTTTGGGATTTTGACCATCATTTTGTCTCCTACTTGGTATTCAACAAAGCGACGATTCTGATCAGCATGCCTCTTTATTCGCTTTTGGGCTTTAACCAGATAGCTCCGCGCTATCTCCATATTCCGCTTCCATTCTGTTGAGAAGCTAGTACCACGAGGAGATTTTCCCATGTTTGATGCATTCACGGTGTGTGGGAGTAGCGGCTGTTGCCTGGTAACAATTTCAAAAGTGCTTTTGTTTGTACTGGAGCTCTTTTGTGAATTGAAACACAATTGGGCAACATCCAGAAGCTTCACCCAATTCTTCTGTGATCCGGTAACAAAATGGCGGAGATATTCCTCCAACATACCATTGAACCGCTCTGTCTGGCCATCGGATTGTGGAACAAAACTTGAGCTGCGACTCAATTTGACCCGAGGCACTTAAATAGTGGGGTCCAAAAGTTGCTAGTGAAGCGTGAATCGCGATCACTAACAATGTCTTTGGGCAGGCCCCAATATTTGACGACATGAGAGAAGAAGAGTCGAGTTGTATCTTCTGCTGATATATATTGAGGTGCTGCAATGAAGGTGGCATACTTTGAAAACCGATCCACCAACCCCAAGATAGGTGTGAGATCTCCAACCTTGGGCAATCCGGTGATGAAATCCAGAGACACGCTTTCCCAAGGTCTCTTTGGAACAGTTAGAGGTTCCAAGAGTACCGCTTGTGTCAAGCGGTAGGACTTGTACTTCTGGCATACTAGACAAGTCCTCACATACTGCACGACGTCGTCGGCCATTTGGGGCCAATAATATGCACGGCGAAGTAAGGCCATGGTGCGTTCTTCGCCGGGATGGCCGGCCCACAGAGTGTCATGACATTCCTCCAAGAGAGTTCTTCTAAGATCTCCTCCCTTTGGAACATAAAGTCGGTTCCCTTTTACCTTCAGGAAACCATCCTCCATATAGAATTGGCGAGTCTTGCCCTGTCCTACTAGATCAACCAAATACTGTGCAGCAGGATCCTTGATGAGTAGATCCTGTATCTGGTCTTTAATGGTGGTGGCTACTTCGCTCCCCCTTAGGGTGGAGAGTAGGCACACTGATGCTAGGTCTGCTCTGCGACTGAGCGCATCAGCCACATTATTAGACTTCCCACTTCGGTACTCCAGGTTGCAGTTAAATTCCGCTAGGAGTTCCTGCCATCGGGCCTGTTGGCCATTCAGCTTCGGTTGGGTCATAAATGACTAACAGTTGTGTTGTCTGTCTTGACCACGAACGGTTATCCAAGCAGATAATGCCTCCAAAGGCATAAGCAATGACCGACAGCCAATAATTCTTTCTCGTGGGCGGCATAGCGCCGTTCTGCATCCTTTAGCTTTCGGCTCTCATATGCTACAGGATGCCCGTCTTGTAGTAAGACCCCGCCAAGAGCATAGTCGGAAGCATCTATTTGCACCTCGAATGGCTTGGCCAAGTCATGAAGGGCCGAGACCGGGCTACTAGACATAGCTGCTTTTAATGCATTGAAGGCCTCCGCTATCCTAGGACCCTAATCCCAAGGTGTGACCTTCTTGAGGAGTTCAGTTAATGGTACTGCGATGAGGGAGTAGTTCTTCACAAATTGCTGATAGAAATTGCATAGGCCAAGGAATGACCTCAAGGCGTGGATATCCTTGGGTGGCGGACAATTTGTGATGGTTTGGATCTTTTACTGGTCCATCTTGATCCGCCCTTCCTCAATGACATGCCCGAGGAAGTCGATCTGTTTCTGAGAAAAAGGAGCACTTGGATAGCTTTGCGTACAATTCATGCTCCCACAACCGGGCTAGGACCTTCCGCAAGTGCTCCAGGTATTCTTCCAGTGTCTGGCTATAGACCACAATATCATCCAAATAGACCACCACAAATTCATCAATGTACTCTCGGAAGACCTGGTTCATCAGGGTGCAAAATGTTGCTGGGGCATTAGTCAAGTCGAACGGCATAACTAGGAAGTCGAATGACCCATATCTTGTCACACATGTCATCTTTTGTTCATCGCCCTCAGCAATCCGGACCTGCCAATACCCTGTCTTCAGGTCAATTTTTGTGAACACCGTACCATTCCCCAATTTGTCGAACAAGTCTGCCATGAGTGGAATAGGGTACTTGTTCTTCACAGTAATTTTGTTCAGCACCCGATAATCCACGCAGAGGCGTAGACTACCATCATGTTTCTTCTGGAAAAGCACAGGGGACCCATATGGGGACTTGTAGGGTACAATGATCCTTGTGTCTAGCATTTCCGTCAATTGTCTCCGAAGCTCGGCGAGTTCGGGTTGTGACATTATGTAAGGCGCCTGGGCAGGTGGCTTCGCACCCGGCACCAACTCAATCTCATGGTCCACAGTGCGCCTAGGCGGAAGTCGCTTCGGCATTTCCTGTGGTATGACATCTTCAAATTCCAGTAGTAGCTCCGTTACGGGCGTAGGAAGTGGACCCGATGAGCGTTCTACCTCTACAATGCATAGGGTAGCCAGAAATGTAGGTTCATGTCTCTTGACTCCCTTTTTTAATTGCAAGGCCGAGATGTTCTCAGCGGCCATCTTCATGGATATGCACGAAATAATACAGCGCGTGGCCCCGTTTACTCCCACCATCAGAAGCATGTCCGCATATGGTACGGGCATGGTGTTGGTATGCCTCAAGAATTCCAGTCCCACTATCAGCTCAAAGTCATCTATGATCACTACGCGCAAGGTGAACTTTCCTTCATAAGGCCCTATCTTCACCGGTACTTCTTTGGCTATTCCACCCACTGGCTGAGGAGGTGAGTTAATAGCCTTGACATGACCCTGACCCTTTAGCACAACTATCCCAAGATGCTCCACCTGAGTTGAGGCCAAGTAGTTGTGAGTAGCACCTGTATCCATCATCGCCCGAATGGGTTTGCCGCTTACCCTCAGTTCAACGAACATCAAGGTCCTCTCTTGCTTAGGAGGAGTCCCTTTATTCGTCTTCTTTACCCTCTTCTTGGTGACTGGGCGGGGGTCTTTCTTCTTGCGGATACCAGCACTGGTTCCGGCTAATGCCTCAGAAATAGAACCCATAATAGCATTGAACGCACCGACTGGTTTGGTCTGTTCATCATCATCTGCTTCATCATTTGTCACATCATCATAAGCTTGATGGGCATTCATATGTGCATGTGGGCACTCATTATTCCAATGTGGCCCGCCGCAATGACAGCACCCTGAGGGTGGCTTTCTCCCCCGGTCATTGTTGTTTGATGCAGCACTGTTGCTGTCTGAGGAGGGAGCCTTAGACTTGCCTGCACTCCGGTATCCCCCACTTCTATTAGGGCCACCATTGGTACGCTAGCCTCCTTTGTAACCCGCTCGGACAGGCGGCTGCAGCCTATCCTTCCGAGTCTCCATTTGGTAGTCCCCAAGGCATTCCGCTGCTTGGATTGCCTTGGGAAGGGTATCCACCCTTTGTCTTTGCAGCTCCATGCGGGCATAAGATTTCAACTCTTCTAGAAATGTGAAGATCTTGTCCTTGTCCCCCATGTCGCGAATGTTCAGCATGAGTGTAGAGAATTCTCGCACGTAGTCCCGCACTGATTTGGTCTGGCGGAGCTCCCGTAGTTTCCTACTTGCATTGTACTCAACATTTTCGGGATAGAACTGTAGGCGTATGGCTGCCTTCAGTTCTGCCCATGTCTCTAGAGCATCTTCACCGGCCCTGATGGCTTCGTACTTCACTCGCCACCAGAGCTTAGCATCACCCTGAAAATACATGGCATCAATTTCTACCTTCTTGGCTTCATCTAGGCCTCCCGCGGCATCGAAATACTGCTCGATGTCGAAGATGAAATTTTCCACTTCTTTAGAATTCCTAGCCCCACAGTATGGCTTTGGCTCAGGAAATTTTAGCTTCTGTGCCAAGGGGCGGGGTTCACAGCACCCCCGATTTGATTTCCACCGCTTCGAAGCAAACCTTGTAGAGCAGCATTGACAACGTTGAGCTGGCCTGTCAAGTTGTCGATAGTTTGCTGCATGGCAGTCATCCTGTCTGCCTCTTGTGCCCTGTGGACTAAATTCTTGGCGCGCTCCTGTTGGAGGCCCTCAAATTTATCAAATATTTTGGCTGACTCAGTAGCTGCCGTTTGTCGGTCTCCTTCAGAGTCGCGACTCATGTTTCCTATGTCAACTTCGGCCTGGGCCATTCTGCGGTACAGGTCATCCAACCTTTACAGTAGGTTGGTTTTCAGTTCCGGCATCGTATCCACAATGCGGTCCCCATGATTCACCATGGTCAGAAATGGTGGTAATGCCCATGCGTTCCCTTGTCTGATGTCGAGCCTAGGCTCTGATACCAACTGTTACACGGCGCCTTCCTGAGATTCTTTAGAAGGGCAACGTAAGGCTAAGCAACCAATGTCAGGGTGGTTGCTGTCTGCCGAGTGAGGTCCCCCCCACACGCTAGACGAGATTGTCAGTGCCGTGCGGGAAAACCAATTCCAACAATTGAGAGAACAGTAATGAGAAGTGAATAAAAGCTTGATTGTATTAATGAAAGCTATTACACAAAGAAAGCAACGCGGTGTCGAGGGGTAGAGACACCAGTACAGAGAATTTCTTGCTAGAAAGTTTTGAATGCTTGATACCCCCTAATAATGCTTAAAAAAAATAAACCAAAGTTACATGAGTAGACCAAACTAAGCTAGAGAAACATAATGAAAGTACATGGAATAAAGATACTCTATATTTACAAGGAAAAGGACTTAGTTTTCTACAAAGGTAGAAACAGGTCTGTTGGCAGCAACTTTGTCTCAGGCATCACGATCTGCGCGCGTGGCATTGTCTGCGCCCGCGGCATTGTCTGCGCGCGCGGCACTATTGGCAACTGCTTGCGGCTGGGCGCTAACGAGGGAAATCAGTGGGGCGACAGAGGCGCATGCGCGCTTGTCACTTGGCGCGGCCAAGACCACGGGGCCGTCCGTGGCGCTAGGCGTTGGGAGGCTTGCTAGGACGCCACGAGGCGCGTCCAAGAGGTCATGGGGCATGGCTGGAAAGCCGCCCATGACAATTCACACGTTCCAATTAAGCACATGTTGACTCTTTAAAACATTTTATCAAACACTTTGTGGGCATGTATTTGTGAGTAGAAACACTTTAGTAAAGGGTTATATCCACTCACCTCAATTTCTCCTTTCAAGAAACAATAAAAGTTTCAATTCTTGTAATCAACTCAACGATCAAATACTACAACAATAAGTCACAATAAATATTCAACTTTCCCAAAGTATTAATCTTTTCTGAACTCTAAGAACTTTAGGTTCAACTTCTAAATTTCTAAGTTTTGGGGTGAGGTCTTGTTCTAACAATTCTTTACTATTTCTAACAACCTTAACCCATTATAGCAATCCAATAGAGTGAAGAATTTATCTTGTAACACCAAAAACCTAACTTGTACTTGATGGGTATTCTTGATGTTTTGTAAGACTTTCCTATGAATTCACCACATTAGGGTGTTAGATTCTAGTGTATAATGATGTTACAGCTTACGATCCCATAAAAAGAATTACCTCAATCATGGCCTAAAGAAGGTCCGAAGTAGTCGAGAAGCAACACTGCCTCTATTTCTTGCTCCTTGTAAAAGATAATGTTGCTTTTGTTGTGTTTAAGTCTTAGCAATTGTTTTCCGTCCCTTGTTCTCGTTCCTCCTACGACTTTATGTTTTTTCCCTATTTTTTGTCTTTCAACAGATCATTATATGGGCTTTAAGCCCAAATATTAGGTGTCTTGCTGGTTTTTTTTAGCTAACAACTATTTAATGATACCCACTTTTAATAATTAATAATATTAAAATTAATAATATTTCCCTAATTATATATATAATTATTTATAAATAGAGAAGTAAATCAAAAGTCAATCACAAGGGTTTTAAGTCCGTAATAGAAGTATATCTTTTTTTTAATGTACTCAAGATAAGATTAAAAAAATTAAATTCTATATTTAGCGTGTGTTGAAACTTTTATAGATTTGAGGAGTGTTACATAACACTAGCGATTAAAGCTCAAACTCAATTAAAGTGCAGTAAATTAGAGTGCAATAAGCGACTAAAATACGGGATTATAGCCTACCATCACATGGTGATAATAATTTGTCGTGGGTCTTCACTTTCCATCTGAATTTCTATGAGAAACATTTCCAACATCTCTTGTCCATGGGAGAAGCAGTCAACATTCTTTCCACCCAATCACGGAAGTCAGGAATTTCTATAAAGACTTCCATGGTTGCTGAAAAGTGAACACACACTTACGTGAAGAAAATTAAGACGTCAAGGAAAGAAAAGAAATAAGAGGAAAAATACTTACGGGCAAAGTTCCACCTTTCAGGGAAGGGCATATATTCATCGCCCACTAACTCACGAGTGGGGGCAGCAACAAATTGACCATACCATCCACGGTCACAGTCATCCTCGGGGATGACTAAAACTCTTTTACTTCTAGCCACGAGGGAAAAAACACCATCACAAAAAACTTTTGGAGAATACAGGTAGAGTAAGTGACGGAAGGTAAAAGGGGCGAAAACTAAGTCTCACAAGTAACGAAGGCAAGCAACTGCCCTCCATACAGTTGGACTTATTTGACCGAGGGAAACATTAAAATAACAACAGAATTCAATAATCAAGGGATCAATAGGAGGAGTAAACCTTAAGGTAAAGGGATGAGTGTAAACAAAGAAATAACCTTCATGATAAGAGGTGATTCTTTGATTGGCACTAGGGGTCATTATTGGAAAATCAGGTTTCTAGTGGCATTCACGTCGAACTAGGGAAAGGAGTCAGAGTAATCAAGCAAGGGTAATGATCAGCGAGGTTGAGAGACGCTAAGGAACAAACCTTTTTTTCCATAGCTTCACGATCTGATACAAAAGAGAATTCTTGTGGGACAATCTCATAAACAGTAGGTTCTTGCATGGGTTCGTTATGATCTCTACCTCTAGAGGAAGATCTAGGAGTTAAGGAAGTTTTGGCCCTAGAAAAAGAAGGCTTAGTAGTACTACTTTGAGGAGTAGAACTACGAGTGGACAAAGAACCTAAACTACATAATCTACCACCTCTCCTTCTCCTAGTACGGAAAATAGAGGGAGGGAGTTAATCAACGATCACTACCTTATGTGGGTCTGATGGTGAATAAGGATTTAATGAGCGAGAAGACATCTCTAATGGTGGAAATATGGGGAAAAGAAGAAGAACCACAAGAGAAGTTAGGGAGATAAATGCAAGGAATAAGAAATGAATTTTCGAAATTGAGTGTGAGGAGGTATTTATAGGGGAAAAGTAACTGTCATCAGAGATAGTCATTATGAACTATCATCACCGTCACTTCGTGACTGATGCAGCAGTAGAAAAACCCTAAAAAGGCGCTGAAAACTGCATAACCAATTATAATGAGACACGTATCTTGAGAATTAAATGGACATGACGTATGTCTTATCGATTTTGAAGAAGGAATTATGATAATTGGAAAAAGGAAGCGAGCAATTCCCACCATAAGTACTTACCACTTCCCGAATATTCAGTTGAAAATATTCAGAAAGTGTGGGACTATCTGTATTGGTGGAAAAAAGTATGACATGTGGACCATCAGCAAGCTGACAAGTGGCACTTCCAGTTAAATAAATTAAAAGAATTGAAAAGGCATGAGCAGAATACCCTCGGTGTTCCATCAGAAAAGGTACTGACAATGAAGACCATAACAGGGGAAGGTTCATGAATCGGTTATAAATAAGGAAGGGAAATCGGCATTGATCGTGATTACGGGAAATCTTCAGTCTTTAATGTAACCATTACAATTATATATGGCAATGGGCAATCAAGGCAATTAATGTCATTAACAAGCCAGAATTAAGTAGGAAAATCGTTATAATTATGTACCCTTATATAAGGACTTGATCCTCATTTGTAAAGGCATCTGAATTTTTATCAATAAATGCAATTAGTCTTTTACTATATACAAAGTGCTCAAACGCAATTCTAGGAGATATTAGCGATCTACTTTAAGCTTTCTTTCCTTACCTATTATTTCCGTTATTCCTTTTATTCTTTGAATGACCAATAAAATAAAATATTTTAGGTTATCAGTGATTCGATTTTTTCTTGATATTAGCTTTGACCGAAAAATTTATTTTTGGGTTAAATAGAAACTCCCTTGAAGAAGACATCAATTTCGCAAATAACTGCATACATAGAACATCTAGAGACATAAGCATGCTTGGTGATAATACCAATATTAAAAATAGATGGAATGGAACTACTCCAAACAATTTTCGGCATAAATAGAAGGCAAAATGGCCTCGTGGAGACTTAAACTTGCGTCCAATTGCCAACCTGGTACATAAACTTATACAGTTCCCATTTGAACACTCTAACTCCGATATTTGTTAACTAATAAACCACTTTGACTGTTGATCATGCCTACATGGAGGAAACATAGCTGACATGGACAAATTATGTGCACACTACACTGAAAAAGCACGTGAATGTAATACTTTGATGGAAAAGTATTAAAAAATATATAAATAATGAAAAGATAACAAAAAGAAAAAAGAAAAAAACTAAAGCTTCCTCGGTTCCTCCCAGCCCACTCTGTCCTCCTTCACATCCCCATTTCTTTAGTTTCATATCTCATCCCCTGTGATCCAATTCCATCTCGTCCTCATCCTCA
The DNA here is from genome assembly GCA_005239495.1 of Nicotiana undulata. Taxonomy (NCBI): domain Eukaryota; kingdom Viridiplantae; phylum Streptophyta; class Magnoliopsida; order Solanales; family Solanaceae; genus Nicotiana; species Nicotiana undulata. Next base: position 13,510 of record MDKH01028472.1, on the reverse strand, counting down.
TTATTAATTTTTACTTGAAAATGATTAACCTTGTTCTATTGAGCACAAGAACGCAGAAGAAGAAAGATAGAAAAGGTTATCCACACAACTCGATGTCAGCAAAATAAAATCTTCGATGATGGTGCCGAAGAAATTTTTCAGGTTATTTCTCCTTTCTTTTTCTTTCTTTAAATCATTGTGGCATGGATCTTCAATTGGTTATTTTTTATTTGTTTGGTCTGGTCTTGTTGGGAATGAGGTTTAACGGAGATGGTAATTAGGGGGTTTTGGCAAAAATGGTGGGTGAAAATTTAGAGACATTTACCAGTGACGTCTCCGGCCAACTCGAGTTTTCCAGTGGGCTATCAGTTTCTTGGATTTGGGGCTTGATCGGAGGCTTTGCCGACAATAACTTCTTTTACTGATTGGTGGGGGGAGGGAGGGGGAGAGTTCAGTGATGAAGATGACATGAAATTTTAATATATTAATTTTAAATATGGGACCCACAAATATCACATGGCAAGTAATAAATAGTCTAGCATATGATGTGTTGACATGTCACCGTAATTGATATACACGTGTTGTTGGATGTGTTTCTTAGTAATGATTCTGTCAAAATGGAGTGTTCAAATGGGAAATGTATAAGTTTGTGCACTGGGTTGGCAATTGGGCGCAAGTTTAAGTGGCCACGAGACCATTTTACCTAAATAAAATTGTGTTCGTATCTGGACACAATATCTACCAAAACAATTATGGGATATCTCTGAATTAGCTGAGCAAGGACCCTCAAATAGTTGTCTTTCGAACTTTTTTCTTCATGTATTAAGCATGTCAAACACTATTTGTTAATTTCCACATGAAAAGCAACAGTATCATTTTCTTCATGCGATAATGTACGTCAAGTACCATTTTCCCCTATAGGCTATACGATATTTTTTAGCACTATTTTCCCCTCTCCGTGTAAAATGTTTTTACTTTCGTCGCATTACTTTAGTCACTTGAAAGCAAAAAAGAAACTACATTGACAACAGAAGAAGAAGAAGAAGAAGAAGAAGAAGAAGAAGAAGAAGAAGAAGAAGAAGAAATGTGAATCACATAGTGGCTAAAGACTAGGCAATAAAAGATCGACCGAATAGTCACCACTATTTATATTGAAATTTAGAGGTGAACGTGGGAAGTAATTGTTAAAATGGTACGATTTATTTTGAACAAAACCATCATCATCATATCGATAGATTAAATAGGACAAACGTACACCAAGTAGGGTAGTTAAGACATACTCGCTCTCCTATTACTACACTAAGATAGAAATACCCTATCCTTTACAAAAGAACTTGCTGGCCCAAGTGAAGGTTAGTTTTGAATATTGACAAAGGAAGCTCAGGCATGAACCAGGTTCATCCCTTATGAACATAGACACTTGCAGATTCGAGCATGTAGGATGCACGTGAAGCAGATAAGCTTAACTTGGTATAATTGATATATCCTGATCGAAGAGGTTGCTTAATTGATAAGGAGAAAGACTCCTTACTCAAACTTGGCCCAATTTTTCATTTTGGCACTTTAACTAAGTCTTGTTCCATTTTGTCCCTTCAACTCAATTTTTTTTGTTCCACTTTAACACAAAAACTTGACTCCAGTAAAAAAAAAGTAGCGCGTGATTCCACACAAATCTGAGCCCGACCCGACCCACAACATCACTTAATCCCTTAACCCTATGGTCCGAACCCGACCCACCAACACCAGTAAAAAATATGTCTTTCACCTTCACGCCCGTAAAACACCTTTCACCTTCACTGTCCCTCCAAAAAACACCCCTTCCACCGTAAAATCCCTTCACCCTATGGTCGATTGTTGAACAGTATTTTCTTGCGAATGTTGAGCTAAGTGCACTGGTAAGTGCTATTTTTCAATGCATTACTGTTTTTTGGACCTATTTTTTTGTCTAGGTATATTGATACAAAATATAGGATTTGTATTAAACAAAAATAGTGTGTGTATCCTCTCCCATTACTGTTTCTTGGACCTATTAACTGTTGGTAATCGCCTCTTTCCTCTTTTTCATGTCAGATTAAAGTTCAAAAATGGAAGAGGATTATATTATTGTCCGTTTCCATCATGGTGGAACTTTTATCAAAGCGCTTGACCCGAAATACATTGGTGAGAGAGAAATGAAGGTAACTCCTATTGACAAGGACCACTTTTCTGTTGTCGAGTTGATTAATTATTCAAAGGATATGGGGTACGAAACTGTTGGGGGATTCTATGTATTTAACTCTAATTCAAATAGTTTTGTTCTGTTGGAAAATGACAACCAGATTTTAAATATTGTATCTCAGCTTAAACATGGTGCTTTTCTTGATTTGTTTATTAGTCATGTTGGTTTGCTTGATTTATTAGACAATTCAATAAATAAGGGGTCTAGGGCAACTTTAGATCTAGAGAGTAGTGAACATGTACAAAATGCTGTAGAAAACCAACCTCTCATTGAACAGGAAGAAAACTCTAACCTAGGAGATGACAATACTATTTTGCCTTCAGATTTGGAGAGTAGTGAATCTGAATTAGATGCTATTCCTGAGGAAGATGATAGTGAGTTAGATGATGAGTGTAGGGCCTTAAGGCAAGAAAGAAGAAGAAAAAACAATCAAAACCCAAAGAAAAAGAGGAAGAATCCTACACCCACACCAGAGGTTGAGTTAGGAGAGGCTGGACCAGACAAAGGGTTTGATGACATTGAGAGGCCAAACAAAAGAGACAAGTATGCTGGAAGATTGGGGGGGATGAGGGCTACTACAATAGTTCAGATATTGGAAGTGATGATAGTAGAGATGAGTTGGATGTTCTAGCTGAAAGGGGTGTTGACTTACCAGCTAGAAGGAAGAGTAAAAAATTAAGGTTTGACCCAGATTGTAAAGTAACTATATTTGAGCTTGGTATGGTCTTTGAGAATTCTATGAAATTTAGTGCAATATTATGCTATAGAGTACAAAGTTCAGCTAAAATTTAAGCCTAATGAGAAGCACATGAATAGAGTAAAGTGTAAAAGCAAAGGGCTATGTACATGGGAGCTATATGCAAGCACTAAAAAAGATTTTGGGGACTTTATTGTGAAGAAATACCAACCAATTCACAAGTGCACTACCAAAAATAAAAACAAGTTATGCACTTCCAAGTATATTGCACATAAATACAAAGACAGGATCATATCCCAACCAAATATAAAACTTTGGGAAATTAAGGAGTGGGTTAGGGATCAAGAGGGGTTATATGTGGGAAGGACTATCTGTTATAGAGCTAAGTGTATGATACTCAAGCAGTTCATAGGGGATTGGAAGTTGGAATTCTCTAGGTTGTGTGACTATGTTGATATCATTAAAAGCACAAATTCTGAAAGTTCTTGTTGGATCGGGATAGATAAAGTTACTAAACCTGGAAAGAACTTGTTTGTGTATTTTTATGTGTGTTTTGATGCTCTTAAAATAGGGTGGTCAGAAGGTTGTAGGAAAATCATTGGATTTGATGGATGTTTCTTGAAGGGGTTATGTAAAGATGAGTTACTGGTAGCTGTTGGTAAAAATGGGAATAATGAAATATTTCCTATAGCTTGGGTTGTTGTTGACCAGGAGACAAAACACTCCTGGACTTGGTTCATTGAAAATTTGATTTCAGACTTGGATTTAGGAGATGGAGCCGGCTTAACAGTTATGTCAGATATGCAAAAGGTATTCTCTTTTAAATAATCTGTTTCCGTTTGTATAATGTAATGTTTCTGCATTTTATTGTTATTTTGTTGTTTTGTAGGGTCTGGTTCCTACTATTAGTGAGCTATTACCTAATGTAGAGCACAGAACGTGTGCTCGACATATTTTGTCTAATTGGGCCAAAAACTGGAGAGGGGAAGAAAGAAGAATGCAATTTTGAAATGTGCCAAGTCTTCGTATGAAATAAAGTTCAAGGAAGAAATTGCAAACATGGCAAAACTTGGTAAGAAGGAGATATGTGAAGACTTACTAGCATATAACAAAGAATGTTGGTGTAGGGATTACTTTTCTACATGTTCTAAATGTGATGTTGTTGAGAATAATATGTGTGAAATATTTAATTCTTGGATAGTAGGACCAAGACATAATTCAATTATTACTATGTTAGAGGAAATTAGACACAAAATTATGAATAGGCATGTTGATATGAGGAGATTTGCTGAGACCTGGATAACAGACATCTCACCAATGGCAAGGTTAATATTAGAAGAAAACAAAGAGCTCTCTAGGAAGTGTAAAGTGTTGTGGAATGGAGATTTTGGATTTGAAATAGGTGATGGTGACAAAAGGTTTATTGTTGACTTAGTAAGAAGGACATGCACATGTAGAACTTGGCAGTTGAGAGGCATTCCATGTGCTCATGTTGTGTGTGCCTTCTATCACTTAGACCAAGAAACAGAGAATGAAGTCGAGGATTGATACAAACATAATGTATTTGTAAAGGCTTACGAATATGTCATACAACACATGCCTAATATGGAGATGTGGCCTGAAACAAACAACCCCTCTATTGAGCCTCCTGAACCAAAACCAATGCCAGGGAGACCTAAAAGATGCAGGAGAAAGTCAAAGGATGATCCAAAAAAGAAATATGGAAAGTTGTCAAAGAATGGGGTGAAAATGACTTGCTCAAAGTGTCATCAATTGGGCCACAATAGAACTTCTTGTAAATCAATGGTAATTGTCATTTTATGTTATTTTATTTTTATTGATTTTGATGTGTCAATGACTAAATTTTGTTATTTTGTAGCCTGGATCCACTTCCTATCAACCAAGTCAACAAACTCAACCATCTCAACCAATCTCACCAGCTTCAGCACCATCATCTCAAACTAGCAATTCACCTTCAATGTATAATGACACATCCGCAGTGAGAAGAAGTAGCCAAAATCAGTCTACTGGTATAGGCAGGGGAAGGGATTAAGGTTTGGGACTTAAAAGGCCAAGGAAAGAAATAGATTTTGGAGTATATACAGACATTAGGAGTGGAAGAGTAGTTATCAATGTAAGCTTGTACTGACATATTACTTTGCTTTAATTTTTATCATTCTAAGTAGTGACTAATATATTCATGAAGATAATTCGCTTGTTGAATGAGATATTGTATAATAGTCTCATATGGAAAAACAAAGATCTTCTTCTTTCACGTTACAGTCATAAACTTAAATGACCATATTTTCAAATGACCATATCTTCTGGCTATTACTACATAGTTCTGATTTTACCTAGCTGTTAAACTTCAAAATGTTTAATCTATGAAATGCAAATAATTCATGTTTAATATTTTGCAGCCTGATATACCTTCTGAGAGAGTGATAACACCTGGAAATTACAAAGATACATCTGCAACAAATATAGATATTGGGTTTAAGCCTCGTGGTCTCAAATGGAAGGAAAAAAATGCAGTAACAACTTCTCAACTGCAGCAGATGCGAGCAACAAGGAATATAGGGTCTTCTCAACAACAAATGCAGTAATAGTTTGGTTCCAGTTCTTTTGGGCTTGTGTTGTGCAAAACAGTGTTTGCAAAACAGTGCACTGTTTGTGTTATTAGTTGGTTATTTGCAAAACATTTGTTTATTTTGTTTGCAAAACAATCTTGGACTTGGTTATTTTGTTTACAAAACAATATACTGTTTGTGTTATTAGCTGATATAAAACAGTTTGGTTCCAGTGTTATTAGCAAAATATTATGGTTCATTTTGATTCCAGTGTTTCATTTATGTTTCATTTGTGTTTCATTGTGCGGAATTTGTTGTGAAAGTTCTGTTGCGAAATTGTGTTTCAATTTGGTTCCAGTTTGTATTGACCAACTTATATTATTTACAACACATGGATGAAGAAAACACATGTACAGGAAATAAAAAGGCAAGGCATATGGTTCTATAAAATCAAACCAAAAGGATACTGTTTACAAACCAATCCCAAGGGTCCTGTGGACATTATTTGTACTAAATTGTCTTACATGGGAATTTCTTTTATTTATATGCTCAACTCTTTGGAAGTACAAGCATGTCTCCTCAGCGAAAAACAACATCAATTCCATAACATTGTGAATGTATCAAGGTACATCAATAAAAACAGGGAAAACCTAGCCAATTCCATAATATGAACGCAACAAGAAACACAACTAACTTCTTTCACCTAGAAAACTTTGCATCTCTTTCTTTCACGTTGTTTAGCAAATCATAAATAACCTTGTTCGCTTGAGCTAGAAACTCATCATCATGCCATCTAAAGTAATTGTAACCACGCTGTAAAACACAAGAAAAAAAGAAGATAAATCAATGTAAACAAAGACAAGAAAATGAAAATACTAAAAATGAAATCCGAAAATGGTTCACTTACTTTGTCAAATTTACACCCATAAAAGCGACGATCTGGATTTTTTGGTGTCTATGATACTTTTAATTCAACTTGAAATCCACAACAACAAATATCTATTCCAATGTGAGAAATTAATTTTCTTTGAGATATGAATAAACCCTTTGAAATGTGAGAGTAAAGATGGGGCAATGAAAAATGAGAAATGGGGAAGGAAATAATGAAGATGGAAGGCCAAATACATAGATATAGATAGGAGATTAAATATGATGGCAATATACATTTGTTACCGTTGGAGTATTAAAGTGGGCAGAAAAAACGTCTCTCACGCGCCTAAAGGGTGATGAAAATCACACATGAAATCTAGTCAGTTTTTGTGTTAAAGTGGAATAAAAAATGAGGTTGAAGGGTCAAAATGAAAAAGACTTAATTAAAGTGCCAAAATAATAAATTAGGCCAAATTTATTGGGATGTGCATGTATTTGACCTTTTAATAATTTTCCTCTAGAAAGGGTAGTTTTTAGAAACTACAAAGCATTTGCCAATGCAAATCTTATCCTGTAGTATGTGAGCTTTTTTGGTAAAGTTTTCGGTCTACTTTTGAGGAAAAAGAGGTTTTTGTTCTGAATAGTTATCTAACGTCGGATGTACCTAACTTATAAAGGAGTAACGCTTACTATTCTTTTTCATTATCTCCATAATTTTACTATTCTCGTACTTATGAAGTTATAGTTATCAGTGGCGAAGCCAAAAAATTAAATAAGGGTGTTCAAACTTTTGTCATTGGGTTATGTAAGGGTGTTCAAAGTCTATTTTTAATCAATTACAAGAAATATTTTACCTTATACGGAGTATAATTTTCCGGCCAAGGGTGGTTAGTACGTAGCTTCGCCCCTGATGGTTATAACTCTCATACCTCTATAACCTCCCCGTGATCTTCCTTCATGATCTCAGATGTTTAATGTCATGTTTATGACATTCTTTTATATACCTCTATGTAATATAAATATATAGAAGATGAGAAGTGATATGGGAAATTTGAACACTTGATGAAATAAGAATCTCTTCTTCTCTTATTCTATTACTTATCTTCTTGTATTATATTATTACTTTGAGCTAAATTTCTTAACACGCTATCGGCACATATTGCTACTCTCGTTTCCTCCCACACTTCCTAAATGAAACGAAAGTCCTCCGAAGAAAAACTTTGCATTACATCTCATTAAAGATATTATGGTAAGCACTATATAAGATATGGCATTAATTTAGTCTTTTATGCATGAAGATGAGAAAGGTAAACTTTTATATTGTAATAGCATAATTAATAATATTGCATCTCAAGTCAATCTGTTTGATGATCAGTTTTTCTTTTAGTAAAGTTTTAATCACGTATGTACACTTAACATATACACTAATTATATTTTAGCAATTAATATTGTTCTATCTATCATTACTATTCTATGCAATTATTCGTTACTTCTTTAGATTTCAGGGTCTTTTCGATTTGGAAGCCTTTGTGATTGTTATAAGGCTTGCAAAGATATTTACAAAGTGCTAGTATTTTTAAAACCTCGAGAATAATTCCCAGCGCACTACGATGATAAGACGTTAGGGATTGAGTCTCAACACATTATAGCCCAACACCCATTTATATGGGTAAGACGTTGGGTTTGAGTCTTAATATACCATTTTGATAGTATTTTGATGACTACGGCACAATAATGTATTTTTCATGAAAAAGCATTAAGCTTGTCTTGCTTTATTTGCTCCATTCTTGAGGTGAATGTGATAGTGATTAGTCTAACTTCACACCTTAATTCAAGGTTATGAAACGGTCGAATGCAATAATAGTACCTAACAAGAGTCGTGGTCGAATTCCGCATGGGAGCTATATATGGGGGTTAGGGGTATATATCATAGTGTGTGAGTTTGACTATCTCAATTTACACTTCCACAAATTGGGCTTGTTTTTATGTCTAATTTAAACTACGATTGCAAGTTGAGAAATAAAACTAGGAAATTGTTTTTGTTGTTTTTCAAGTTTTGTAAAAAGCTGAGGGCTATGAACATCACCTAGGTGTTTGCCAAATGGGATATAAACCTTAATGCTTGTTTTATTGATCAGGGTGTATTATAGCTATCAACACTCAATTCCCACTCAATACCTCACGGTCAGAGAGTGATTATGCCCAATTTGGCTTTCTCAAGTCCAAATGGGTATTGAACAAAACGGTTGATAAAAGCTCAAGTCAGGTTATTACTAGCTATAGGTTGAATCCTTTAATTGGGATTATCAATCTCTCGATTGACCCAATTACTTGTTAGCCAAATTTTTCTAGACTAAGTCAAATAGGCATGAAGTAATGTTTGCAACCATTAATTTCACAAATTAAAGCAAAAACAACGCTAAATAATAAACACTCAACCATAAACAAGCATTAAATTAAATACCTATAAGGTTTATACACTAAGTTGGGTCACAACCCTAGTAAAAATCTAGCTACTCATGCTTGAAATAGAAGAAATAGAAGAAGAAATGATAATTAAACTCATATAGTAAGATTGAAATGATAAAATCTATATTAAAATAGCTCAAAATATAAAAAATTACTAAAAGAAGTAAAAGGAAATGGCTACTGTAGCAGTTGATGTCAAAATTTGACCTAAAATTGTGCAGCTCATCTATGTATAGAGGGTTGGAAATTTTGGAATAAAATGCCCTTCGGAAAATTTTGCGGCCGCATAATTTGATATGCGGTCCGCACTTTTCTTCAACTTGACAGGACTGGAAGTCTGTGGCCGCAAGGCACTCTTTCTGTGGTCCGCACTTTTACATGTGTGGCCGCACTTGATCTTCTGCGGTCCGCGCTTTTACTCCTGGGTTGCAAGGCGCTTCTTCTGCGGCCACACAATTACTGTGTGGTCCGCACTTTTGAGGGACTTGGAATGCATATTCTCTTAACTTTGCTCCCGGCCTAGCTTTTGTAGACGCACAATTCATGTGCGATCCGCACTTTGCACCAAACTCTGCTGGATTTTCCTTCATCATCTGCGGCCGTAGATGATATATTCTGCGGCCCGCACTTTTGTGCTTCTGTGCTTTTTTATGTCTTTGAGTTCATATTACTCCTTTTTTGAGTTGGATTTCATCTTGGGAGTTCATCTTTCAATATTCCTTCTATTAATCAAATTTCATCAGTTTTCGGGTACACAATTAAACGCTTTTGGACTAAAACAAAAGCTAAAAGGCGCTAATAAGTAGTCAAAATTCCCACTTATCAACTGTTCCAAACTTAAGTTTTTGCTTGTCCTCAAGAAAATAAATTAGTTCTCACTTCCACAAGTTAAGGGTCATTCCAGCTAAGCAAAGGTGAGTCATTCACACATCAATTGGGACCAACAATTACCCACACCACTTATGAATTATCAACAAGGCAACAAGTTAAACTTTTATGCACAAATAGTTCTAATGTGACTCATGAGAATCAAGAGTTGAATTTATTTATCAAGGAAGCTCGCTCTTTCATGTAGGTTATTGTGGATCCCAAACTCCTCCTCCTATACTCTTCGTTTGCCTATCTCGCTTAAGAATTTAGCAATCAATCCAAAGATTTGCGAAAGGTTCACTCATCTCTCTCAAAAGAATGTTCGAAGTATGGCTTTAAGTACCATATGCTTGCCCCTCATGTAGTCACCACTAATGTAAGCTTACTCGGCTTGAAATCACATAGGGATTTTTCGGAATGCAATGAAGGCTTTTGGACAAAGGTTAGATATGCTATGATAGAACGGGTTCATCTTTCCTTAAACACTCTATTTTCTGTTCTTGGCTCATGCTTTGCCAATTCTTTGAGGCATTTTCTTTTCCTTGGGGGAACTAGAGAGACTTAATATCACTCTTTCTTGATCATGATATTCATTTTCTCCCTCTTTGATTTTTCCACGCTTTGAATCATTACTTTTCATTGAATCCCATCACTTATTCACTTTCTTTTTGCATTTTTCTTTTTGTTCTTTCCTTTTCTTGTCTTTCCTTCTCTTCATTTATTTTTTATTTTTGTGCCTTTATACCTCTTTCAATTTCCTCTTCTCTCCCCCAAACATACGTTTTTAGCCAATTGTTTCACAACAGTCTTAAGGAAAGCTCGGATGCCAAGAGAGGGTTACGACAAAACGGGTAAAGGCTTTTAACATGGTTATCAAATGAGAAAGTTTCGAGGCTCAAATGGGTTAACTAGGAATAACAATGTTATTGGGCACTGGAAAACTTCAAGCGCGTCAAGGAGAGCCTGCAATCACTTCTCAAGCCAAGCAAAACATAAGATTTCGCCTTGAAACACATTCGGGGCAAGTTCTAGACCATTCACACAGGTACTTGGACTTGCAACAAAAATATTTCACCTCTCACGAAACTGGATTGTTAAAGAAGATGGAGTCGAGGGTCCACAACAATCATATTCAAGATTGAAATTCACTATGGTTCGATTAAACCACTCGATGATTGCCTAAGTCGACACAAGAGTCACAAGGTCACTAACTAGAGCTATTTCTTTCTGAAAACCTTGTTGATAGCCGAGATGAAAGGCACTGAGGCTAAAGGTGGGGGCATGGCAACTGCATTGGCTAAAGGCTCTGCTGAAGTGGATGGCATATCTGGTTTCTCTGCAACTACCACCGATGGCTCATCAGACTGGCTACGGTGGTAGTCGGTTGACCCTTTCTCTTAGGGTTGTGTCCATCCATCAGGGAATACCATGAGAAGGGCTTCTTAGCCCGAACCTTCGTATTAATATCTTGGCTCCACCGTGCATCTGTAAGGTACTCAGTGATGGTATTGGGATACGTGTAAGAGGTATCAGCTTGCCTAGAGACCACAGACATGTTGGTCGACATCACGGCAAAAACACCTACATTGATCGGGTACCCGACATGATGGAGGCGACTGGAACTGCCCGCGGGATTGGAAGGTTTCTTTCATTCTGGTACGGGTCTAGTTTACTACAGACAAAGGTCTACCATCCCTTCGCCTCAAAGTTTAGGGTGTTCCGCTGAATAGGAACCTCTGCTTTGATCCATGGTGGAGGTGGCCCCGGAGCTACAAGGATCTCAGCTAGCCATGGGCGAGCTGCATCTCCCATTGTCAGCTTCTTCAACTACTGTGCAGGCTCAACATCCTCAAACCCCAAGTAAGAGTTTAGTGTGTGCTTGTCAAACCGCACCTTTAGATTCCTCACTTTGGTAACGTTGGTCCCTTTCTTTATGTGAGCCACATTGGTGTAGAACTCCCGGACTAGATATTCTTTTGCGTCTACTACACTCTGGGTGAACCACATCCGCCCCTTACGTTCTCGGAACTGTCTCAAGACTCCCGAATTGTACTTGAAAAGGTCTTTCAGTTGGAACTGTCGCTCAGGAGTGAGCGATCTCACCGGCCACCACCCACAGAAGCTAGTGAAGGCAGCTAGACTGACGAATCGGTCCTCCCATACCTCTTTCTTCTTCGACCTCTCAAGGCCGGCAACTGTAGTATCACCCCCTCGTCCATCATCCGGAATATCATTAACTATAGTTGTTGGTGCCTTAGGGACAGGTGTAGAGGAGGGATCCGAAGCCTGACTGGCACTCTCCAAACCCTCGGAGATGTTCTATGTGATGTGGAAGGCTCGTTCCGGAGTTGATACCTCCCCGGTGGCTTTGACTGGACTGTCGGTTGCTCTTGAACTTAGTCGAACTCCGATGCTTCCCTAGATGGGGCATATGAAATGGATTCAGAGGGCTCTGTATTTCTTCCTCAGCCGGCTATAGCCTTTTTGGTGATTATCTTTCGGAGGGAAAGGGGTAAAGTTCTTTTGCCTCGGCCCCTAGAAGGTTCACCCCTCATTTTTGAAGTATCTCCTCTTCCACGAGATCTAACCATTTTCTGTAACAAGCAACAACAAGTGTCATATGTAATTCAAGTGTAAACATTTAACAACACACCAGAGAGACAGTGAAAAACCGTTACATCTCACGTTTTCGTACGTTAAAGTTTTGTTTTCAGTAAATTGACATAAACTTAGGGATGAGATTACCTTGATGTTAGCATATTTATGCTATTTATACCAAGCAATAAGTAAGTTCCGTGAAGGAAAGGGTACACAAATTAAAGAAAATGAGTTTCGTTGAAGGTTGTCGAATTAGGATAAACTACGGGTTGAGCGTTAATACATCAGTTATACTTACGACTAGTACCATGCAAGGTACAATATGACCACGATAGTATGATGTATAAAGTATAGTAAAAATAAGTAAAATTTTAAGTAATTTGAGATAAATTTTAATTATACGAGTAATTGGTTAATTACCGGGTAACGGGACATTACCTGATTACCTAATAATAAGTGGGTAAAGATTAAATATTCCACCCCATCCCATGTTGAAGCTAGCCATGGTATAAAGGAATGACAAATAGTCATTCCTTGCTAAGGTGTCATGAAGTTACAATACCTTTCATTTCCAAGACTTTGCCTAATCAAAGTCTTTCAATTAAAAACTAAAACAAACCATGCCAATTTCATTTCAAAAGTTTCAAAACTAAGACAGAAACGTTAGGCATTCTGAAACTCTTTCAAATTTCATTCCTAATGACTTTGAAACCAGAATCTACATATTTCATTAAGCAACATGATTTCCTACACGTTTCAACGATTCCAACAAGATTTAGCAACGTAAAATTTTATTGTTCTAAGAGAGTATGTTATAACCTTTTTCAAGAACATCATACATATTTTTCCCTACTCTAGGTATGTTAAGGTTAAGCCCTTATTTCATTTTGCATGAGCTTGTCATTACACAAGTTTGATAATGAGGCATAAAGAATAATTCATATCCCGAAATATATGTATATTTTGCTAGTCTCGCAAGTTACGTATATTTTTCTAGTTTTGTAAGTTACAATATTCTCCTTATCGGGACTTCATATCCAATTGAGTATTTCCTTCTTCCAGTCAAGAGAGCAGAGATTTTATATATACAGTATTAAAGTATTTTCATTACCATCGAACTATAATCGATGGGCATGCCCCTATTGGGCAACCTCTGATCAGATGGTAAGTTATATGCCGATCCTACTGTGGCCGAGCGCCTATGAGCGAGCCCAGTTGGTCGAGATACAGAGCCTAGTA
>ML280122.1:22176-44237 GCA_005239495.1 Nicotiana undulata | reverse complement strand
GCCAAAAAAAAAAAAAAAAAAAAAAAAACCACCAACCTTAATCGTCAGAAACATAAGAAAGACTGGACACTGACGAGAACCTAAGAGGCACTAGAAGAGGGAGGTTTGGAGGAGGAGGCAATCAGGGTTTTGAGGACTAGGTCCATGCGGGTGTTTGCAGACATTTGTTCCTCGAGAAGTTTCTCCCGCAGGTTCTCCGCAGCTCAGCGTTTTCCTTGGTCAAGCGGGCAACATCCTTGTTGGAAGAGTTAACAGAACTAGGTACCCCAACAGTTTGACTCAGCTGAGTCTCCAATATAACATTTTGAGCCTTGAACTTCCTGATCACTTCATTTGTAGCATTTAGAGCATTGATCAGTTGAGAGATTGTCGAAGTGCTATCCCCAGCTCTCTCTAAACATTCACACTCCTCTAAGGTTATCTTGGAGAAGGTCTGCTTGCGGGTCCCTACTCGTGGGTTATCCAGAGGTACCTTGTAGAATTCAAACACACGAGTAAGTAGGAAACCATACGGGAGCCCATGATTGCCTTCTTTGAAATTCACCACCTTTCGCATATGTTCAATCATGATTGCGGGCATATTGATAGGCTAGAACGAATCAAGGGCCTCCATCAGCACCAAATCTAACTTGGAGGCAATGGACCTTCTCTTAGCACGGGGTAAGAGCACTTTATTAACCAGTTCAAAGAGAAGCTAGTAAATTGGGAGCAATGCTTTCTTATGTACCAGTTCCCCTTGTTGGATCGTCCCTTCCTTCACAATGGCTCTCCGAAAGTTTCCCTCACAAGCACTCTTCACAACATACATCCCCTCATATGGAACCTGAAGTACCTTCCCCAAAGCGGCATCATCAAACACTATATCCACACCATTGACCAAGACGCATATATAATTCCCTACAGTAATGAAGAGGGAAACATAAAAGTTCTGCACGGCCTCTTCGTACACCTTTGGCACAGCCACATTAAACATATGGTTCCACTTCTGGAAATCCACAATTGCCGTAATCTGCCGCATCCCAGCCATCTCTGATATTTCAAGGTCAAACATCCGACCCCACAGTACCTTTTTGGCTTCGGAACTTCTCTTGCCAAATTCCACTATCACTAGGTATTGTCTTTAGCGAACCTGGTCCCCCAACTGTTTCCCTTTTTCTCTTCCCCAATTTTTCAGTAGACTTCCTCTTGGTACACTCAACTTCCACAGACATGTCCTTGGTAACTGCTTCATCAACTGCATCTCTCTTGAGCTTGCCACCACTTTTCGCATGGGTCACATGTTGTTCTTTCACAACTTCTTTTGAAACTCCAACCACAGACTTCTGAGATTTGGATGATATTTTTACTAGGGAACTTGGTTCCTCTTATGCATCATCATCCACTTCAACCACAAGAATATTCTCGTCCACCACTACCTTCCCTTGTTTCATCAATCTCTTCTTCTTCTTCTTTTTAAGACTTTTCTTGCTCTTTTCCAGGGCAGAGTCAAGAGCCTCTTTCGTTTGCAACCAAGTAGATGGTCGCTTGGAGGATGACTCAGGAGTAGCCACTTGCTTACGAAGTTTGAAACGAGCACTCAGGACCATTTCGTCATGATCATCATTGGCAGGCACAGAAAGGGGAGGAATAGACTCCAAGGTTTGGTGTAAAAGATGGGTTCTTGGTTGGTTGCTGCAGAGGGAGAAACAGGTTTCTCAGCAGGTTTGTCTTTTACTGTGTCGTGAACATGAGACTCAAACAGAACCATGGTCCCCTCATCTCCTAAGAATGGAGTTTCTTCCCCCTGAGGCTCGGGAAGGGAAGATGCTCCTTTAGAAGTGAGACTCTCAGCGGCAATGGCCATGATGTTTTTGGCCGCCTCTTTTTTGGGAGACTCCATGGGATCCGAGTCTAGGAGAGAGGAGTTCAGATACTGATCAGGGTCATCCTCAGAAATTTCTGAAGCTTGAGGAGTCTCGTTTTCCAGGGTTTCTTTGGGTTGTTCAGAAGGAGGAAGATCTGTAGGGTTTGAGGAGAGATGGGTAATGACAGGTGGTGAAGAGGAAACATGTGTGGGAGTGACGAAATTTGGGATGGTATAGGACTGGACTTCTAGTGGTGTGGGAGTAGTGTTAGAGGTAGGAGATGGGGAGGATGAGTTTTCGTCTTCCATTGGAGAGATAAACACAAAGGGTTCAGAGGAAGTTACGATTTGCAGAGAGGAGATGTGAAAAGATAGTGCTGAGTAGTTAGAGATGAGGGGGTTTTATAAAAAGGAAGAGCAATAAAGAAGGGGGAAGAGGAACGGGTTCAAAAGGAAAAACGCCGGTAGGTTTTTGGAAAACGAAACGTGCAGGACAAATGAAAGGATTTGAGAGATGGGACATGATAGATACAGACTGTGAAAAGTCGGATGATGTGGCGGTAGCATTTACTTTGTTTTCTTTTGAGAACAGCATAAGAAAACACATAACTACTAACCTGTGGCACAAGAACCAGGTCATGTACTTGTTTTTTGAAAAAGTTTTTTCAGCTTCCTTGTGCAGTACAACACCGTATCTTTTAACTTCTGTAATCACTATGCGTGTCTACCTGCAACGGTATTGATGTCAGTTAGGATTTGTCAGAAAACACTTTAACTAACTGTACTTGAGTGTGACTCTCATAGCCAATGGAGGAGAACCAGGTTCTTAGTTAGGTTTCATCAACCCCAGTGCCATCCTATTTCTCTCAAAGTGTTCCCTGCTTAGGGACTTGGTGAAGATGTCTGCAATTTGATCTTCAGTGCAACAAAACTTCATGCAGATATGCCCCTTTTCAACATTATCTCTGAGAAAATGATGGCGCACATCAATGTGCTTGGTTCTTTTGTGTTGAACCGGGTTCATTGCCATGTTGAGAGCACTGGTGTTGTCCCACAGAAGTGGCACACAATCAATGTATACCCCAAAATCTTCCAATTGTTGCTTGATCCATAGTAGTTGAGCACAGCAGGATGCAGCTGCAACATATTCTGCTTCAGTTGTTGAAAGAGCCACTGAATTTTGCCTCCTTGTACCCCAAGAGATTAGGCATGATCCAAGGAAATGAGCCATTCCAGAAGTGCTTTTTCTGTCCACTAGATAACCTGCATAATCAGCGTCAGCATAACCAACAAGGTTAAAATTGTCACCTGAAGGATTGTACAGAACCAGGTCATGTGTGCCCTTGAGATATAGTAGAATTCTTTTGGATGCCTTCAGATGAAACTCTTTAGGATTCGACTGAAATCTTGCACACAACCCCACACTGAATACAAATGTTTGGTCTGCTTGTAGTGAGGTAGAGTAGAGATCCAATGATCCCCCTGTACATTGTTTGGTTCACAGGTGATCCAGAATCATCCATGTCAAGCTTGGTTGCAACTGCAATAGGATTGTCGATCACCTTTGATTCCTCCATGTCGAACCTTTTTAGAAGTTCCTTAATGTACTTCTGCTGACTGATTCATGTTCCCTTTGTGGACTGCTTCACTTGAAGACCCAGGAAGAAGTTTAGTTCCCCCATCACACTCATTTCGAACTCACTTCCCATGAGTTTGGCAAATTCCTTGCATAGTGAATCTGTTGTAGCGCCAAATATGATGTCATCCACATAGACCTGAACAATTAGCATGTTCCTCCCCCGTTTCTTCATAAACAGTGTATTGTCAATCTTTCCTCGAGTAAACCCATTGTCCAAAAGAAATTTCGATAGTCTCTCATACCAAGCTCTAGGGGATTGCTTCAATCCGTATAGAGCCTTATCTAATTTGAATACATGTTCAGATGCACATGACTTTCAAAGCCCGGAGGTTGCTTAACATAAACTTCCTCCTTAATAAAACAATTCAAAAAGGCATTCTTCACATCCATCTAAAACATGGTGAATTCCATATGTGATGCAAAGGCAATGAGGATCCGGATGGCTTCCATACTAGCAACAGGGGCAAACGTCTCGTCCTAGTCAATCCCTTCCTCCTAATTGTATCCTTGAACAACAAGCCTTGCTTTGTTCCTTGTGGTGTTTCCATTTTCATCCAACGTATTCCTGAACACCCACCTGGTTCCTATGATGGTTCTGTCAGAGGGTCTACGTACCAGGTGCCAGACCTTGTTTCTCTCAAACTGATGCAGCTCGTCTTGTATAGTAATAATCCAGTTTGCATCCTTCAGGGCTTCCTTGATATTTTTAGGTTTTTGGGATGAAAATGCTAAGGAGTTTCTGGTTTTGGATCGAGTTTGAACTCCAAAGTCAAGGGGAGTGATTATATTATCAAGGGGATAAGAGCTTTTGTGTTTCCAATTTGGGACTTGGATTTGATTGGTGGAGGAACTAGGTAGATCAGACGAGTTTCCCCGCGTTCCTCGTTCAGCTACCTGTGGAGTGCCTTGCACAACATCTCCAACTCTTTCTTCGACTTCAGTGGTTGTGATTGGAGTACCAGGTTTCTCATGTGAAGTTGACGAGGAAGTTGCATTATCTTCACTTGTTTCCTTCATCTGACTCATCATATCAGCTTTGCCATTTGAGACATCACATATTTCTCCAGGAACCAAGAGTGGTTCATTGTCCTGATCATCGCCATTTCCTTCCTTGTTTGAAGAAGGTGTCTCATTGAATATCACATGGACACTTTCTTCCACACATTGTGTCCTTTTGTTGTAGACTTTATATGCCTTGCTTTGAGAAGAGTATCCCAGAAATATTCCTTCATCACTTTTTGCATCAGATTTTCCAAGCTGGCCTTCCCGTTGTTCAGAACATAACATTTGCATCCAAAGGTTCTCAAATATGTTATTTTTGGCTTTCTTCGATTGAGCAGCTCATTAGGGGTTTTGTTCAAGAAGGACTTGATCATGCACCTGTTCACCAAATAGCACGTAGTGTTGATTGTTTCAACCCAGAAATTTTTAGCAATTCCATTGTCAATGAGAATTGTCCGTGCCATGTCTTCTAGAGTTATGTTCTTTATTTCCACCACACCATTTTGCTGAGGGGTCCTTGGATCTGAGAAATTATGAGTGATTCCATTTTCATTGCAAAAATCATCAAATTTGGCATTGTCAAAATCTGTTCCATGATCAGATCTGATGCAAGATACCTTCAATTCCATCTTCACTTGGATTTTCTTGACAAAGGCCACAAATACTTCAAAAGTCTCATCTTTTGTTCTAAGAAACAGTGTCCAAGTGAATCTTGAATAGTCATCCACAATCACAAAGATGTACTTCTTTCCACCTCTGCTTGGAATTCTCATTGGACCACACAAATCCATGTGAAGAAGTTCGAGAGGTTTTGGTGTACTGACATCCTTCTTTGGCTTAAAGGAGGATTTCACATGTTTTCCTCTAGCATATGCATCTCATACTTTGTGCTCCTTGAACTTTGAATTGGGCAGACCACGAACCAGGTCCTTCTATATCAACTTATTCAAGAGAGAAAAACTTGCATGTCCCAATCTTCTGCGCCACAGTTCTGCATCATCATCAACTGCCTTTAAGCAGCTCATATCACCAGCTTCCAACGATTTAAAGTCAGCAACATAGATATTCTTGTGCCTTTTAGCTATTAAAACCACTTCACTAGTTACCAGACTAGTAACCGTGCATACTTTGGACAAGAATTCAACTTTGTTCCATTTATCGCAAATTTGAGAGACACTCAAGAGACTGTACTTCAACCCATCTACATAGTACACGTTCTCAATTGAGTGCACAAGAGACCTTCCAACCCTTCCAACACCGAGAATGTACCCTTTTTTCCATTGCCAAAAGATACATCTCCTCCTTGCAGGGATTTCAGTGAGAGAAAATCCATGGTGTTTCCAGTCATGTGCTTTGAGAATCCACTGTCCATGATCCATTGTAGTTCTGTTCCTCTCACTGGTCACTGCACATATAAATTAAGGGTTAGATTTAGGAACCCAAACAAGTTTGCGTCCCTTGTAATGAGGAAAAGGGTGGATGAGAGCTCTTCTAGTCCATGCAGGTAAAAATTGATTTTTCTTAGTGAGAACTGGTCCCCTTTTAGCAGTCACTTTGTCAGCAAACACTTTGTTTTTCTGAATCGGTTGAACCCTGGCAGGGCAGCTTTCTTTGAAGTGCCCATTGTTCCCACAATTGGTACAAAGCCAGTTGTCTGGAACAATGACATACTTGTTGTGAGGGTTGTAAGGAATTTTCTCCTTCTGGAACCCAATCCCCTGCCTGTTTCCACTATTAAAGTACATGGCAGTAACATCATCTGTGGACCAGGTCCATTTTAGTGATTTCTCAAGATCAACTTTTAATTTAACTACTTTGTCTTGAAGTTGCCTATTTTTCTCAAGTTCACAGCACAAACTTGTTTTCACATCATTTAATTCTTTTTCAAGCTTAATGTGTGTCTCACTAGCTACTTCCTTCCCTTTCTCTATACTCACAGGCCTATGTTCTAATTTGAGTCCCTCAATTGTTTCTTCTAGGTCTGTGATTACCACCAAAAGGTCATCTCTCTCTTGCTCAACAACATTGATTTTTTTAGCTAGAGTGTTGTTTTCATTGCTTAGGTTCTCCACCGTTCCTTCAGGTCTACCACCACTATTGTTAGGTCATCTCTCTCATTTTCTGCACTATTATTCTTTTCAGCTAGCATTCTCTTTTCTTTCTCAAGGTTGTTTATGGTATCATTTAAGTACACAACCACTACCATCAAGTCATCTCTTTCGTTTTCTACACTATGTATTTTACCAGTTATAGATTCTTTTTCTTTCTCAAGATCACTTATGGTCTCTTTCAAGTCTACTACACAAACAACTAGATCATCTCTAGATTGTTCAGCTTCTCCTAGCACTATGGTCGAGGCATCCTTATCATCAACTAAGCTGTAGTAAACATCAATAAGAACATTTGCTAAGGACATTAATTTCTTAGAAGAGTAGGACTTTAGATTTCTCTGAACATCCCTGAAATTTACCTCATCCTCGTCATCTTCTTCATTATCATCAGATTGAGCCATAAATCAAACAGTGAATCATATTCCTTGCCTTTGTTCTCTATTGCCATCATGGAACTGTTTCTTGCATCTGGTTCCTCTTCTGATTCACTGGAGGAATCTCCCCAAGCAGCAAGATCTTGCTTCACAACATTGTCAGCTGCACTTTTTTGGCTAAATCGTTTTTCAGGAACCTGGATCCTCTTTATTGTTTTGTCAGAGTTGTGTTTGTAGGGCTCCTGCTTCAGAAGTGGGCAGTCTTTGATGAAGTTCCCTGGCTTTCCACATTTGTGGCACAAATCATAGTTCCTTAGTTTACTTGAACTGCCTCTCCTTGGTATACCACCATTTCTTCGAACCATCTTTTGAAATATCTTAGTGAGATAGGCCATGTCACTATCTTCTTCACTTGAGTCGTTGTCTTCAACCTTGAGAACCAGGTTCTTTTCCTTCTTTGGTTCTCTTCTTTCACTGTCTTTATTCTTCTTCATCTTGTATGTCTTTAGATTTCCTATTAGATCGTCCATGGTTAGAGTTTGTGATCCTTGGCTTCAGTAATAACATTCACCTTGCTTTCCAAAGAACTAGGTAGGACACTGAGAACCTTTCGTACCAGCTTGTTTCTAGAGATTATTTCTCCTAGTGAGTGAAGCTCATTTATGATGGATGTGAAGCTAGTGTGCATGTCTTGTATAGACTCATCATCCTTCATTCAAAACAGCTCGTATTAGTGGTGAGCATGTCGATCTTGGACTGCTTAACCTGAGTTGTTCCTTCGTGTGCAGTTTGCAAGGCTTCCCATATCTCCTTTGCTGATTGGCAAGCTGAGATTTTATTGTACTCATCAGGTCCTATACCACATACCAAGATTTTCTTGGCTCGAAAGTTCTTCTCCACAGCCTTCATGTCAATGTCACTGTATTCCTTTCTAGTCTTGGGCACCATTATACCAGCTTCTCCAACCTTCTTCATGGGAACATGTGGACCGTCACAAATGACATCCCACAGTTCGGAATCTTCAGTCATTATAAAGTCATGCATACGAGTCTTCCACCATCCGTAGTACTGACCATTGAATCTAGGAGGTTGGTATGTTGATTGTCCTTCTTCAAAGTTGGGTGGAGCAGCCATTTGAGATCCTTTCTAGGTGTTAACCTTTTAGAAAGAACCTGCTCTGATACCAATTGATAGTTTTTATGAGTCCACCAACTGTAAAGAGACATGGTCCTTTACCAGTTCCCTCAGAGTTATCTATAGAGACAATAAGTAATAGAGGCACATGATTTTTTACGTGAAAAAATTCCAACTCAAGGGGACAAAAACCACGACCTACACTCGTAGGATTTCAACTTCACTAACTTGTAATCTCAACTATTACAAGCCACTTTGTAATGACTCTCTTACAAATACTTCAACACACTAACTTGTAATACACTTATTATAAGCCACTTTGTTACTCACTAGTTACAAAGACTTTAACTTATGACTAACACTAGTCATAACACAAACACGGATGATTTATGATTTTGGGTTTCCTAACACAAAGCTTCTAAGAAAGCAAGACAGGATACAATAGAAAGCAAAACACAAGATTACAACTCAACTAAGGACATATAAGAACACGTAGTGAAACTGGTCCGTCTTAGTGGAGTTGTCTTCTTGTTCTTGACACACTTGATCTTTCAATGCAAGAGCAGATCTTCAATGCTTGAGGGAATGTTAGTAAATGCTCAAGTGAATATCTTGTTTGTCTTCCAACAAGATATTATACCTTAAAGACATCCCAAGAATGATGTCCATACTTAGTTGGTACACTCTACAACCAATAGGAAGTGACTGCTGCACTGTTTCTGCACTGTAGCGTGCACAGTTGCAGGCAATCACTTTTTTCCACTACTTTCCAGCTGTAGAGTTGACTTGTACTTCTGTCAGGGGAATGTGAAGGGATCAGGTCCCTAAACTGTTTCTTATGAGTCCAAGCGTACACTGCCCAGATTTCTTGAGTTCATGCTGACTAGTTGTGCTGGATACGCATCAGGTCCTTTATCTGGTTCTTTACATAAAGTTTGTTAGATCATCAAAACATAAGACTAACCCATCAATATCCTCACTTAGAAAAACTGGCGCTCTCATTGCTAAGCGCCTCTAGGAAATTAAAATCGTACTTTCAGTGCCACCCTATATGTGTTGTGACAACTTACCCATTGCGAAATATAATGCATAAGCCCAAACTCTCGGGGCGATTGGCTAAATAGGCAGTAGAAATCAGCGTGTACGATATTGATATCGACCCCGTACAACCATTAAATCTCAAAATTTGGCAGATTTTGTGGCTGACTTCACGCCGGCCCTAGTACCCGTGGTCGAAAGAGAGTTATTTGTAAACCCGGAGACGTCTTCAGGAATCTGGACCCTCTTTACGGATAACGCATCGAATGCAAAAGGGTCTGGACTTGGCATCGTACTGAAGCCACCCACAGGCAATATAATTAGGCAATCCATTAGAACAGTGAAATGCACTAACAACGAGACCGAATACGAGGTCATGATTGTATGTCTCAAATTGGCCAAAAGCTTAGAGGCGGAGGTGATCGAAGTTAAATGCGACTCCTTCCTTGTGGTAAATCAAGTTAACGGAACGTTCAAAGTCAGAGAAGAACGGATGCAAAGGTACCTGGATAAGCTATAGGTAACATTACATCAATTCAAGGAGTGGACCTTGCAGCACGTACCTTGAGATAAAAATAGTGAGGCCGATGCACTTGCGAACTTAGGCTCTTCGGTCGAGGACAATGAGCTAAAATCGGGGACAATCATACAGCTCATGAAATCGGTAGTAGAAAAAGGTCACACCGATATAAACTCCACAAACCTAACTTGGATTGGAGAAATAAATACATAGATTATTTGAAGAGCAGGAAATTACCCTCAGATCCAAAAGAGTCGAGGGCCCTGTGCACCAAGACAACCGGATTCAGCTTGTCCGAGCATGGAACCTTGTTCAGGAGAATGTACGATGGCCCTCTAGTAATATGTCTGGTACCGGAAGATACTGAGTACGTTTTGAGGGAAGTCTACGAGGGCACCTGCGGGAACCATTCAAGCGTCGAATCATTGGTTTGAAAGGTAATCAAAATCGGCTATTACTGGATCGATATGGAAAAAGATGCGACGGAGTACGTACAAAATATGATAAATTCCAAAGACCCACTCTGATGATTCACCAACCCGAGGAATCTGCATTCGGTCTTGTCACCATGGATATTCATAAAGTGGGGAATGGATATTTTTGGCCCTCTTCCATGGGCACCGGGTAAGGCTCAATTTATCTTATTTATGACTGACTATTTTTCTAAGTGGGATGAATCCCAGTCCTACGAGAAGGTCAAGGAGAAGGAAGTCATCAACTTCATTTGGGACCATATCATATGTCGGTTCAGGATGCCATCCGAAATCGTATGTGATAGCGGGAAACAGTTTATCGGCAGCAAAATGACCAAGTTTTTCGAGGACTACAAGATCAAAAGAATCTTGTCCACACCTTATCAGCCCAGTGGGAACGAACAAGCCGAATCAACTAACAAACCCATAATCAAAAACCTGAAGAAAAGGTTGACCGACGCTAAGGGAAAATGGAAGGAGATTCTGCCCGAAGTTATTTGGGCATACCGCACAACCTTAAAGTACAGTATCGAGGCTACCCCATTCTCATTAGTTTATGGCGTCGAAGCTCTAATACCGCTCGAAGTCGGGGAGCCAAGTATTAGATTCTAATATGAACCAAAGGAATCAAATGACGAGGCCATGAATACGAGCCTAGTACTAATGGATGAAAGGCGTGATGTCGCCCTTGTCTGATTAGCTGCCCAAAAGCAACGGATCAAGAGGTATTATAATCTAAGGGCCAACCTTTGATACTTTAATGTCAGGGACTTAGTACTAAGGAAAGTCACAATAAACACCCAGAATCCAAACGAAGGGAAGTTAGGTCCGAACTGGGAAGGACCATACCAGATTATCGAGGTCACCGGGAAAGGATCCTATAAGCTCGGAATGATGAACGGAGAACAACTACAGAGCAATTAGAATGTAACTTACCTAAAACGATATTCCTGCTAAGGTACGACCCCATTCATTTCCTTTTATTTTGAACTAACACTTACATGTGATCGAAAGGAAGCAACACGAAGTTTTTAGGTCTGAAAGCACGCGTTGAACTCTTTTTTCCTTAGACCGATTTTGTCCCAAATGGGTTTTTCGGCAAGGTTTTTAACGAGGCAACAGTGGATCGTGCTAACTTAGAATCAAAGGCCGATCACAAATCAGTATCGAAGGTCGCATTTACAGTATTCGAGGTTTCTCTACAATCAACCTCGAATACTGGGGGGCATTACCCTCAGATATCGACTTTAGTGAGGAATTACTTCGTAATGGAAGGGTCCCGATAGGTAGGATTTGTTGTAAGGGAAAACGGTAAAACGAACCGTGCCCACGTAGATTGCTCGAGCCCTGGCATAAAACATGTACGCATGTATAACTATTTAGCAGAAGAATAAAGAGAAGTACTTTCCTTGCAGTCATCTTATGTTTTAAAAATTTCCTCTTTACATCCCTTTAAGAATTTCGTAGTTTTGATATCCTAAATGAAACGAGCTCAAGGGACAATTATAACCAGAGTTTGGATGATCTCTCCCTTACTCGGGGACTGTCGTCCGAAAACAAACTCGAACAGATCGAGCTATTAAACATCGGGGGAATAAGACCTATTAGGAAACCCCCAATTTTTAAAGGCCACGGCCATACCCACTCGGGGACTGTTATCTTAGACAAGCTTGGATAACACAGGAAATCAAGCCCACTGGGAAATGCCCGAACTAAAAGGCTATGGCCATATTAACACGGCTCGGAGACGTCCGAGAACCGTAACAAAATATAGGCCTTCAAAAAAGAGAAATTTTTCATAACCGGTTCTAAACGATACCCTCGACAAACTATAATTTGAGTTACTTAATTTGGGAGAAATTTCCCAGTAACACTGAACCCCCAAGACGCCTCAAACCGAATAATGTAAAGGCAAAGTATGTTCAAACTTAGACAACCTAAGTTATTTTATGCTAAGGCATTCTGACCTTTGTGAATACAAGTAATAAAGCAAAAGAAAAATTTGAAAGCTGAAAGGGAAAAGAAAGCCTTATATATATTTACCCAATAATCGTTTTACAAAGGCCAGAATGGCCTAATACAAAAATCTAAAACGGCCGAAAAAACCTCAAAAAGATGCAAAAAAGCAAAAAATAAAAACATATAAAGGCCTAAGTGTCCTGGTATTCATCAGAGGCAGCATCTCCATCCTCGGGATCTTCCCCGCCTTCAGTATCGCTTACGCTCTCGGAATCTTCCTCGAGAAAGGCCAGCTTTCGGGCCATGGGTTTTTCTGCTTTGGCATTCTTGATTTCAGCCAGTATATCAAAGTTTGGAGCATGGACTCCCTCGAGGGATTCCCTTCGAGCTTGCCACCTTGCATGCTCCACCATACTTTTTGCATGTGTCTGAATCGCCTCGACGTCAACCTTGTACTGGGCCACTTTAGCGTCAACCTCGGTCTTGGACACGACCACCTCTGATTTGGCCTCCTCGAGTTCATTGGCCAAGTTTTCTTTATCAAAAATATCCTAGTCCAATTGGGATTGAAGATTATCAATTTTCTTGACCTATACCGAGGCCTTCTCTTTTGCAGCCCCGAGCTGGGTCTCGGCCGACTCCAGTTGTGATGACCCAAAAGGGGCATCTTATGTAAAGTTAATTATGGATGTGTTCCGAGGCCCTGAAATCCTCCGTCAATCTCACCTCTATGTGCGTGCGCATCCCGGGCGCGTAGCCGGGAAGCCTTTATGTGAAAACTTGATTAAGAGTTAAATTTATGATTATTAATTGAATAAAGTTGACTTTGGTCAACATTTTTGGTAAACGGACCCGGATCCGTGATCCGACGGTCCCGGAAGGCCCGTAGGAAAGTATGGGACTTGGGCGTATGCCCAGAATCGAATTCCGAGGACCCAAGTCCGAGAAATGAATTTTTAAAGAAAATTGTTTTATGAAAATATCAAAGGCTTATGAAAATGAACCTTGATGTGAAACTTGTGTTGCCGGGCCCATATTATGGTTTTGGAGCCCGGAATAGGTTCAATATGTGTTATTTAAGTTATCTGTGAAATTTGGTAAAAAACGGGCTTGATTCGACGGGTTTCGGGATCAAAATGGGAAATTTAGAGTTAATGAAGTTTTGAGAAATCTCATAGAACTTGAAATTTAGTTTTGAACGTGAGTTTATGTTACCGAGGTCCGAATAAAATTCTGGGATCGGGAATAGTTTCGTTATATCATTTATGACTTGTCTGCAAAATTTGAAGTCATTCCGAGTAGCATAGGCCCGTTCGGCGCAATGAAGTGAATTCTAGAATTCTTAAGTTCTTAAGTTGATTAAATTTGGTTTTTGGGGTTGAATTTTGAGTTTCGTTGTTGTTTTCCATGTTCCGGAAGTTCGAGCGAGTCCGTATCATGAATACAAACTTGTTGGTATATTTGGACGGGGGCTCGGGTGGGCCCAGGTGCCTCCCAGACACCACACGAGGCCAAACACCAGCTAAAACAACTGTTGGTGCAGCTGGTGCTGGTGTGACCACAGGTGTGGTTGCCCAGCCGCAGGTGCGGGACCGCTCCTGCGGTCCTAGCCTCGCAGGTGCGGATTCTCCGCTGGTACGGAACAAATTCCGCAGGAGCGGGTCCGCTGGTGCGGAAACCCCTCCGCAGGTGCGATCCCCAGCCCCCTTGCCCAATGTCCGCAGGTGTGAGCTCCAGGCCGCAGGCGCGGGACCGCAGGTGTGGAAGTCGTTGTAGCCAACAGTGTATAAGTGCCAATTTCGGGTTCTTCTTCATTTTTCACTTTCAAACTCCATTTAAAGGCTTAGGAGCTTGAGAAAAACCTGCCCACGACCAGTTCCAGTAAGAGGTAAGTAAACCCCATAATTTTCTAGCTTTAACATTAATTCCTAGTTAAATTCCCTAATAAATTATCTGAAAATCATAGAATTAGGTAGTAATTTTAGGGTTCTTGAGGATTTTGTGATTTTCCATTTTAGGCCATGAATTCAAGCAGAAATCACACATTAATGATCCTTAGGTTATGGGTGAGTGATTCCTTCGAGAATTTTCGGAATTTCAACATGCAGGACCGGGGTTGGAATTTGGGAATTCTTCAAGAATAGCGATTTTAGTAAATAACTAAGATAATTTCCCACATTATGCATGTATTGATATTAGTTTACACCTTTTTGGCTAGTTGCGAGTCCTCGGGTGTAGAGTTCGGAGTTTCGGGCGCAATTGTGGTCCGAGGGGTAGATTCGACACGAGGTGAGTCTCCTTTCTAACCTTGTAAAAGGGAATTGTCCCCATAGGTGATGTATATGCTATGTGTAAATTGTTTGGGGGCTACGTACGCGCCAAGTGACGAGAGTCCGTATGTAGCGGCTATTATTATTATGTCCGGGTAGTTAGGCCCACACCATGCCTTGTATGCTTTCTCGTAATGCCTTATATGTTTTTTCTCGTAATGCCTGATATGTTTTCCTTGTAATGCTTTATATGATTTATTGTGACGCCATATGTACTATGGGATTATGTTTTGCATAGTATTAATCCTCTAAGGCTTTATGAAAAATTGTTGAATGGAAAGGAATTTGTTATGGAAAGGAAGTACTTGAAATGAATATGGGATCAGGCCGTACGCCACGGCAGTGTTGAAATGAATATGGGATCGGGCCGTACGCCACGACAGTGTTGAAAAGAAATTGAAATGAATATGGGATCGGGCCGTACGCCACGGCGAGTGTAGAAGGTACCTTATGGGAGCGGGCCGTACGCCACGGCGAGTGTAGAAGGATTTGTGATTATTGTTTCGTTCGGTGGTCTTACCCTTGAAAGTGCTTTATTATTTAGTTCAACAATTGCTTGGATTTCTGCTCTTGATATATATACTTGTTGCTTATCTCCCTGTCATGCCTACTGTATTTCATTATATTAAATCATATGTTATTACTGTTGGACCTTAGTGAGTATCGAGTCGACCTCTCGTCACTACTTCTTCGAGTTTAGGCGGGATACTCACTGGGTACATATTTATTTAATATGTACTCATGCTGCACTTTCTTTTCTTTTCTGTGCTTGACTGTACAGGTCCGGAGGCTGGTACGTCTGATCATCAGACTGGTGCTAGATATTGATAGCGTGGTCATACTTCACGGTGAGTTGCTTTCCCGGCGACTTCCTAGCAGCACCCTAGAGTTCTTTTGTTATATTCTCTGTCCATTTCATTAAGACTGAGACTATGTATATATTGTAGTCATTGTATATTTAGTAGTTTCCCGTGACACTCGTGACACTAGTTCCTGGCACACACGTAGTGAATATTTTGGGTTGTTGGTTGTACATATGTTATGCGACGTGCCTATTGGTTGATTTTCCGTACTTGTAGTGTTATTTCACATCACCCGCCATTATTATGTTTATATCTGTTTAAATTTTTTGTTAAAAGATGAAATTTGCGTAACTGGGAATGGTAACACTTAGTGTAATTCGTGTTGGCTTGCCTAACCCCGTCGTTGGGCGCCATCACAACCTGGATTAGGATTCTGGGTCGTGACACCAGTTGTGCTTGGACAATTTCCTTTTTCGAGGCTAAGATGTCCATATTTTTCTTGAACTCCTCAACCTCGGCTTGTATTGTATCTACCTGTGCTTAGAGCTGCCCGATCTGTTCAAGCCTCTGCCGGACCTGCAGGATCAGATCGTTAGCCGCTATGTCCAGTTCGTCTTCACTATCCTGAAGTACTCAAATTACCTGCTCGTCCATCTCGGCATGCTCCCTCCGAGCTGTTTCTAACTCGGCCTGAAGCTTCTTACTAAGAACTTGTAAGCGTCCCTCTTCTCAGTGAGATCCCGAACATCGGCCTCATGATGGCTTAACTCCTCGCGATATCGGAGGAAAGTTTCATGGTGCAATACCGAAGCCTGCAAGCATAAAGGAATGTGTTATGATTATTTACAACTTTAAGTTTAAAATACGTAGAAAAAAAGGCATTCAAAGTTACTCGGTTTAATGCTCTTTGAGCGTCATTGAATAGGGGGGGGGGGGGGGGGGGGGGGGGTTTCCACCTTGTCCATCACTGGCTGATCTTCTTCCGTCACCAAACACCGAAGGTAGCTAGCGACCCCCACGGGGGCAAAGAAAACTTGGGCATCCTCCGGGATAGAAAAAATTATTGATCGTCTTCGGTCAGGGTCGACACGCGGGGAAGGGAACCTGTCCACTAATTTTGGGATCGAGGAAGACCCACTGGCTCCCGGCGATGGTACCTTCTTTCGCATCGGCAAGTCTCCGAGCCTAGTGAAATCCTCTTAGGCAGTAGACTCTAAACCATCTAAGAAGGTGTGGNAGCCTCTAAACCATCAAAAAAGGTGTGAATTTTTGTCCCCCCAGGGCCCCCCCCCCCCCCCGTAAGAATGGCCTTCTAGCATGCCGGCCTCATGGATCATTGCATCTGAGAACAACGGAGACCCGGTAATGTCAATCGCCCTGAGCGCGTATTTTAGGGCACTTTCCCCTGCTCGAGGAGTATCGGCCCCCATCTATTTCTCGACCCTCCTAGCTTGGGGAGGCGTGGCCTTACCCCCTTCTAGTTCAGGAAAATTGTCTAGACTTCCCTCATTGTCCTCCTCATGTCGAGGCGATTCAATTTTAGCACCCGTCGGTTCGGAGGGCCCTTGTATTACGACACCCGCCCGCACACGGGCCACCATCTTGGATTTCTCTTATTCTTCTTCTGACTCGATCCTTAGCCAGTGGATTGAGTACGAGGGTAGAGCGTCGGTGCTTCCCTTGGGCTTGCATGACATCCTTTTTGTTTTTTTTCTTCTCCGAGTTCGGAGAACTCAGAGTTCTTTTTCTCTTCTTTTCATCGCCCTACCTCGGAGCAGGGGACTCGAAAGGCACATCCTCATCACCGGATGGAGGCCTCATAACAACGTCTTTGGGGAGACCTACAAAAGAAAACATAGTCAATAAGAAGCCAATAATGCAAGATAAAAATCAAATATCACAAAATCAGAAAAGAAAACTTACCATGATTACGGACCTCCCATCGACCGTTCGACAGTTCGCGCCACACGCGCTCGGAATATGGGCTCTGTGACACAAGGCCCTCAACCCATTCTTTGAGTCGAGGAACCACCTCCGGCATCCGAACCACAACTGCACCACAAAAGCACCAATGAGAAGGGAGGGAAGAGAAGAAACGATTAATGAAGTCTTTAAGGTGAAGTTATACTTACGCTTCATGTTCCATTTCTAGGGAAATGGAATGTCCTCGGTGGAATCAAGTCCGAGGTCCTCGCTCGAACAAATCGATTCATCCCGCCTCGGTCCCGATCCTCATCTATACTCGAGAACGGGGCCCTGGTGGCCTGGCGAGCAAGTTTGATTAGTCCCTCTTGATAGAGTCGGGGACTGTATAAACGCATAAGATGATCTAGGGTGAAGGGACACCCCTCGATTTTGCTTACTAAGAAACGAAGAAGGATCACTATCCTCTAGAAGGAGGGGTGAATTTGACCGAGGGTCACCTCGTACCTCTTGCAAAAGGCAACAATGACCGGGTCTAAGGGACCTAACGTGAAAGGGTAAGTGTAAACACTTGAGAAACCTTCCACGTGGGTGGTAATTGCTTCCTTAGGTGAAGGCACCACCACATGCTTATCGGCCTAGTTGCAATCCTCCTTGACCTGGGAAAGAAGACCTTCAGTGATCGAACATATGTATCTTGCGACCGGTTCGCATCGACCAGGCACCAAGGAAGTTTTTTTTATCTTGAAATCAGCAGTGGTGCTGCACCCTCCAGGAACGAACTCGTCAGGGTGTGGTTCCGCCGCAACCCCGTCACCGGCAGGACGTGATGAAGAGGTGGACTCCTTTTGTGGGACAGTCTTAGAAGTTTTTGCCATTTTAGAGTAGAGATGAAGAAGAAAAAGTTAAGAAGGTATGCTTAGCGGTTTGCAGAAAGTTCAAGATATTTTAGTTCAAAGGTTGGAGAGCGAAGAGATTCTTGAAGAACAAAGATGGAAGAAGCTTTGGACATAAAGTTTGAATGAATGAAAATTGTGGTATTTATAATCTGCTAACGTCAGTTCAAAACACATAGTGGCCGACAAACAACTGTCACGAATTTATTATCTTGGTAACTGGACTGACGGGACGTTTCAACAACTGTTTGTCGCTTATGTCATGGTCTATCAAAGCAGGGTTCGAGGTTCATACCGTTTCTTGTCGTCTTCTCTCCGAAAAATGAGGGGACTATCTGTATACGATCGACATTGGGTGCGCCTATTGTATGACCAATCGAGACTGAAGCGTGACATGTTAAAGTTTGATCTCGGGTTATATCGAACCGAGGTGCAAAATTGCATCGTTGGGCTCGTGACCCCGGGACCGAACAAAATCGAGACCAAACAAGATCAAGGAAAATTTACCGAGCCGATTAACAGAAGGACGAAATATCCGTGATCGATTGGAAATCACGACGGAGAACTCAACACGTATCAAGGAGAGGCTGATTAATTAGCAAATCATGAGATTGTTTACCTTGTATAAAATTATATCACGAGGCCATCTCCAACCCTCCCCCATTTCTCCATAATGAGGGCAACTTTTTTCATAATGGAGCTCCAACCCTCCCCCATTTTTGCCCTAAAAATGGGGGATGAATAATGTTCCTCCAAATATGGGGCACACTATTAATCTCCTCTATTACTATTCATGCATATTTTATTATTTAATCTTTTAATTCATCTCTTTATATATACCTAATTATGTTTATGTAATATCTTTATAATATTAATTTTACATCTTAACTTTGGCGTATAATTTTGATAAATTAATTTTCGTACATTTATTATTTTTATGTAAAATTGTAAGTTAAGGACAAAGATGAAATCAACGATTTCAAGAATTTTTAGCTCGACATAGAAGAATTAAGGACAAAGATGCTCATTTTGCACTTCGTAATGCATTAATAGATCATTTTTGAGAGAATACTAGAGGTTGAAGTTGAATATTTATGTAGTATTTCGAATGAATTTTATCGTTATGTAATATGTATTTAATTAATCTTGTATCACAATGATTTCACTTTTATTTGAATTATTAGTTAATCTATAATAATTGCTTACAAATCATATTATTTAAATTTTTTATGGAATTATTTTAATGGAAATTACAAAGTAATGAAAATAAAAGATGAAATTTGTTTAATGGAAATTAAAAAATAAAATTGAAATGAAAGATAATAATATAATATAGAAGAAAGAGAAGAATATAAAACAGAATATTCTCTTTTGCGGAAAAAAATATGGGAATGGTTGGAGTAAGTTGTCCCTAAAATGGGGGTAAAGGTTGGAGATGCCTTGAGTAGGACACCCTTGCTATATAAAGGGGGTCTAATCATTTGTAACACACATTGAAATACACAATACAAACAATGTACTATTATTTCTAGCTCTTATCATTTTGTTATTCTGTTCTTACATCAGTAAAGGCTTTTCTTGGTTCGAGGGTGATCGAACTCGAAGGCCAAGGCTGTTCAATTTGTGTGATTTTTATTCATTCTCTTACCGTCTATTTCAATATTATTTTACTTTCTTAATTTATATCAAGTTATATCACGTATCTTAAAACCGCATGTAAATTCAATTGTTATCCGATTTTGAGGGTAAACAATAATAATATTCTTTTTTATATATTGTCTAAGGGAAAAGCTATAACATATAAATTGGAATAGAAAAGGTAAAATTAATAATATTCTGTGAAATAAAAGGTAAAACAATGTATAATTTTAACTTAATTGAATTATTCTCCCATTGGAGTAACTTGTTTTTCTTAAGACTATATGGTAAAATCCTATTCGTTTAATGATTATGAAACAAATGAGGTATGAAATTCAGGTAAATTAAGACAAATTGATTTTCCTTTTTTCTTTCTTTTCTTTTGTACTAGAACATGATTATGTCGATTTATTAAAAATATCTTTACATGAATTCGGACACGAATATAGCTCCTTTGTGTAACACTTCTCTAATTATAGTGAAAGTATTTTGAAGTATTCGACGTATCAGTAGTGAAAGTATATCTATTTGGCATACTTTATTAGCTTTCCAAGCTGCATTAAAGTTGGTACTTAATCTACACCAAATGAATAAAGATAAGAAGTATTTCACAATCCGCATTTATGCATCTGTCATAAAATTTCATTTTTACCGCACACCCATCTATCCCAATTCCTACCTCCTATTCTCTGCTTTCCTCTCTTGATTACTTGAAAACCAAACCTATATATTAATACGATTATAAATCATTTTTTCACATACATATATTGTTCAAGTTAATGCAGTGTACTCTTGCACCCATTACCAAGGGGTAGATCTACCCGTGACATTGAGAGCAGAAGGAATTTCCTGCAGCATATTTTGCATAATCAAACTTATTATCACAATTTGACCAATATTTATCTTTCACTATTCTCAATATATAAGAAAATATTATTTACTTATATATCTAGTAAATATTTTGACATATTCAAGGATACTCCTCGTAAATCTATGCCTTCGCCACTGACTCAACCCCTTCCCCCCTCCACATGATTTCTAAAGGTCATGATCAGATAACTTTAATTTGAGTAGCTTAACTATGCATAGATTTGATTTACCCATCTACAATCCTCCAGCGTTATAATCCTTCTTAATCACCTCACAACAATGCAACAAAAAATCTCATGTCCCATAATTCACATTATTATGATTCCATCTACAAATTTAGCAGTATTGTTGTACCTCTGTATCTCTTAATGTGTGTGTGTGAGAGAGAGAGGCAAAGGAGCAAAATGAAAACTTCGAATCCATAAAGTGCATCTTTGGGTTTTGCATACAATGAGTTCAAAAGGTGCACCTCTTTTCTGGTTTCATCACTCCTTAATAGTATCTAGTAACTGTCTAACTGAGAAGTTCCAACGTCAGATAATCTTTTCAAGTGAAGAATATATACAAATCTTGTATCTAGCAGCATCGCCCACAAAACACAAATTAATGCAATAAGTACCTAAATCCACCCCGTTAAACCATATTTCTCAGCAACGTTGTACATTACTAGCTTGTCCCAAGAATGACCAAATAGACGCTCTCCTCCAATGGAGAAGGTAAGAGCCCAAGTTGAGAGAAGAACAGCAAACACCGCGAAACCAATTGCTGACCTCACAACATCTACAAATCATAGATTTCAAAACCTCAATGTTAGAAAAACCCAAGTTAAAACAGTAACTCATAACAGTCAACACCATGAAACCAATTGCTGACCTAACATCTATAACTCAAACATTCTAACCTCAGCGATTGAAACCTGTAATATGCATATTGAAGTTCCCCAAGAACGGGATAAGCCTAGTCATATGAGTATATTTTTCTAACAATTGCATGACTTGTCAGAAAGTCCTACATCATTATTAACTGTTAAAACTAGGACTTCTACTGGAATTCCTATTAAAAATTGCTCACCTGCCCAGCACCTGACACTTAAGGTGCGCTTTAAAAACTGAGAGAGAGAGAGAGAGGAGTTAGACAAGAAGACCACCAAAACCAACTGAAACACAGGAAGAGTTAAGCAAGTGCTGGAGATCCCTAGCGGAAGCATCCAAACCTCAACAGTCAATTCCACTTGCACTGGCCCGCCCTATTATGGCCAAAAAATGATAGTGGCTAATTACGACAAGTGACAGCCATAGATCTCTTCTAAAGTTGTTAAAGCACTGCATCTTAATTATATAGAGCATTGCTAATTTGCTATTGCACACAGGATGCTGGAAGTTTACATTTATATGCTTGATTGATGAAGTGATATTTCTAGTGTTCAATGACAGGACAAGAATCATGATTATATGGGCTCAGGGGCATCTAAAGGTGATATCCCAGTCAAGATTTGGGTGGGGGGGTGG
>ML280122.1:615-12104 GCA_005239495.1 Nicotiana undulata | reverse complement strand
CGGTCTATTTGGTGAGGACCATTATATATATATATATATATATATATATATAATGGACCTCACCAAATAGACCGTTATGATTCAAATCAAGAAAAATTCACAGATACACTGGCTTCTTGCAAAATATTACGCACGATTCCATGAGGATATTTTATAGGAATGTTGTCACGACCCAATTTCAGAGTCATGATAGCGTCTGTCGTGGAACCAGGCCAGCCACCTAATTGTAACTAATACAAAACCGATCCTTTAAGGAAATAACATTTTGAAACAACTTGAAGTCAATAGTAATAAAGGTCTGTATTTAAGAGAAATTTATGAAACCCAAAAACCCAAAATCTACAACTCCCGGACCCGATGTAACACAGTCATGAGCTGCTAATACATAAATGTAGCAAGAGGGAAAACTGACTATCAGAGTCTAAAATAAACACGACAGGTAGAAAGGGAAGAGGATGACGAGATCACGGACGCCAATTGCTACCTCGTCAACTCTGATGAAACTGCTGCTACTCGCTGTCCAGAGCTGAATCTCGGTGTACCTGGATCTGCACACAAGGTGCAGGGGGTAACGTGAGTACACCAACTCAGTAGTAACGAAACCAAACTACGGGCTGAGAGGTAGTGACGGACTAAACCTCCGATAGTTATGAACAACAGTATATGACTTGGACATGACCGTAATATATCAGAAAATAAACAAGATGCATCCATTATTGTCTGTAGCCCTGCATACCTGCATGAATTCATATAAAATCAAGAATGACGTGTACTCAGTAATCAAACTCTCATAAGGTGGTCCACTCAGTACTAGAATCTAGCCTTCCGGCCCAGGGAAGGTCCATCCTGGATATTACATAACACAGGTGACACAGTCACCTAGTACTGAGGAAAAAGGCCAATCCAGCCCCACGGAGAAGATCCATCTCCGGAACATAAACCCCACGGAGAAGATCCATCTCCGGAACATAAACCCCACGGAGAAGATCCATCTCCGGAACATAAACACCACAGAGAAGATCCATCTCCGGAACATAAACACCACGGAGAAGGTCCATCTCCGGAACATAAACACCACGGAGAAGGTCCATCTCCGGAACATATCATTCGGACAAGATCCATGTCCAGGGAAGATCCATCCCTAAATATTTGTGCGCTCACTAGGTGTGTAAAGACTCCGGAGGGGCTCCTATAAGCCCAAGCGCTATATCAAACCAACGAAGGTATGATTCAAGGATCGCTGCGGGGTGCAGTCCGATCTCATAACTGTCTCAAAATCCGGCCCTAGGCCTCACTCAGTCAATACTTTCAAGTCTCACTCACAATGCTCTCAAATATGTATAATTCAGCCCAAGCGATGATAATGCAAATAAACTAACAATTTCTGAGACTGAGGCATTAAGATGTATGCTACAACAGGACTGAGTGCATGATAGTAAATAACTACAGATAGAGACAACAACAATTGACCGTTTCAATCTAAGCACATTGGCATGAAGCCTTAGCAATTACACTTATCATGATTTCTAATAGGTTCATGGAAATCCCCACCTTCACAGTACAAGTATCAGTGTGAAACAACCATTAGACAATGCCATAGGATGAGCCAGGCCACAACAATTGGTATACGCCCACATGCCCGTCACTTGGCAAGTGCGTCACCTTAATTAACAACAATTATCAGACAAATTGTGGTTTCGAACCTCAGTTCCAAGTTTGGAAGCGTTACTTACCTCAAAATCGGCTAAAACACTACTCCGCAGTGCCCTTGCCTCGAAATTCGACCTCCGAGCGCGCCAAATCTACCAACAATCAAGTGTATATCATTATTATATGCTAATGGGTGAATCCCAATCAAAATTTATCAAGAATACTCAAAAAATCCCGAAATTGGCCAAACCCGACCCCCGGGCTCACGTCTCGAAATTCGGAAAAATTTACAAAACTGAAATCCTTATCTTCACCCGAGTCTACCCGTATCAAATTTACCAAAATCCAACCACAATTACCCCTTCAAATCATCAAAAGAATCTCCCAACTTTTCTTCCCATTTTTCTCAATTTCTACTTTGATTCCACAAATTACATGGAAATAATCAATACTAATTCGTGAAATTAGACCAAAAGTGATTAAGGAACACTTACCGCAAGACTCCCACTGAAAATCCCTCCAAAATCTCCCTTCTCCCGAGCTCTCTAATGGAGTTTTGAAAAATGGCTAAAAACCCTCGTTTTTGAACTTAAAGTTTTTTGCCCAGTGATTCCTTCTATGCGATCGCGGACATCCAGTTGCGATCGCGGAGAGCAATATCCAACGGCTCCTCAGAGACCCTATGCGATCGCGGAATACTCCACGCGATCGCGAACCTCCACCTCACAGCCTACTGCGATCGCATCCACCACTACGCAATCGCGAAGAACTACTGGACCCCTAGCCTCACGCTCCCTTCACCTTACGTGATCGCAGACTTCTCCACGCGATCGCACTGCACACTCTCCTCAACCCACGCGATCGCGAACCTGACCAAGCGATCGCGGAGAACAACCTCCCATACATATGCGATCACAAACCCTTTAATGCGATCGCGGAGAACAAATTCGACCCCCACTCAGCTAAGCCTACGCGATCGCAGGATACCCCTCGCGATCGCGGAAGAGGAAACAAGAACCAAGAAACACCAGAAATCTGCCATCTTCCAAGGCCAAAAGTTGGTCCGTTAACCACCCGAAACACACCCGAGGCCCTCAGGACCTCAACCAAATATACCAACACGTACTAAATGATCATTCAAACTTAGTCGAGCCTTCGAAACACCAAAAACAACATCAAAACTCCAAAAACCCATCGAATTCAAGCCTATGAATATTGAAATTTCTAAATCCCACCAACAATGCCGACCTACCCAAAACAACTCCGATCGATCTGAAATTTTGCAGACATATCCAAAATGACATTACGAACCTTCCCCCTATCGGAATTCCATTCCGACCCCGATAGCCTATTTTCCACTGCCGACCGGAAATCGCCAAAAACTAACCTTCGCCAATTCAAGCCTAATTATACACCGTACATCAAAAAAATATTACGAACACACTCCTAAGTCCCAAATCACCTAACGAAGCTATCCGAGCCATAAAATTCTCATTCCGAGATCGTTTGAGTTGACTTTTCCTACTTTAAGGCTATTTTTAAAGACTAAATAGCTAAACTCTCACTACAACCATTCCGATTCCAAGCCTACCGACTCTAACACATCAAGAACAGTATAACCAACCTATGCCAAGGCAATAAGAGGAATAACGGTTCAAATTCTACGGAACGACCGACCGGGTCGTTACAAATGTCGAGGCATACGACCCGATCCCATCATAATTAGTGCACTGCCGATGGTCAAAAGATACGAATCATAGATGCATCTATTAAACCACCGAGGCGAACGACCCTCTCCTATGAGAGCCTGGTACATAAATCTTGTCAAGGCGAATGACCCGATCCCATTAGAATAAGAAGATTAAACAGGTCCTTGACCCCCCACTCACGAACAAACGTATGAGTTATAATTTTTAAGTAAAATCGTTCGATTAAAACGCATAGCGTGAGAAATCTGTAAGAGGAACACCATTATTCCGTGGCAAATCACGAAACTCATGGAAGCTCAACAATAGCAAGTCTATCACTCTACGCATGACTAATCTCAAGTCATAATGCGAAATAAAAGAATTAAACGAGCAAAGAAAATCCCTATAGTACAAGTATAACATGGTATGAACCTAAGTCTACCCGGACAATTACATGAATCTAACTATGTACGGACTCTCATCACCTCGTGCGTACGTAGCCCCCGCAATGAGTTACATATATTAAATATATCACCTAGGGGTAGTTTCCCCCTCACAAAGTTAGACAGGAGACTTACCTCGCTCCGAAGTTCCATAACCAGCTCCAACGCCGCTCTAACACCCCAAACTGGTGCCCGTCGCTCCAAAACTAGTCAAACAATGTGCAAACAAATAAAAATATACTCTAATACTCATAATAAATCGATTTAAACAATTTTCCAACTCCACTCGAAAAGTTGATAAAGCAACCCTTGGGCCCACGTGCCCGGATTTCGAAAATTTCGAAGAAAGTTGTTGTCCATAACTTCATGAAGTCAAATATATGATTTTCACTAAATTTTATAACCATTTTCGTATTCAAATCCCATTTTTAACCTAAGTTTTTCATCTAAACCCATGATTTCATAAATTTTTACATGTTAATCTACCCATAATCTATGTATTTAACTCATATTGTGAAGAAATTACTTACCTCAAAGTGCTAGGTGAAAACCCCCTTCCAAGATCTCCAAAAATCGTTCAAGAGATGAATGAAAATGAGCCAAATGGCCTAATTCCCCATTCTGAGGTCGTTTTTTCAAAGTCAAACCTAGTCAATTCTCCAACTTAAAGCTTCCGAAATTAGAAATTTCTTTCCAAATCAACTCTAAACTTTCCGAAATTCAATTTCGACCACACGTACAAGTCATAATACCTGAGGTGGAGCTACTCAAGGTCTCAAACCGCCGAACGATGCGCTAGAGCTCAAAACGGCTGATCGGGTCGTTACATTCTCTCCCACTTAAACTTACGTTTGTCCTCGAACGTGCTAAGAATTGTTCCGGAGTTGTCCAAAATCACAGTTTATCACCTCGTGCACCTAACCGTGCTACCACAACCCAGTTGAGCACATTAGCTTGAGCCAGTCTGAAAATCCTCCCTTTTATTTAGTCAAATAAGCCTTAGAGCCAAATTCCAACATCCGAAATCCTTCACCTGGCCTGCTTTCAGCATACAAACACCGTATCAGTCACTATACCATGTACCAAAACATGATTGTATACCCTTAATTAATTCACACCATGCACCGCATAATTCATATAACAATAATAACATCATCTGACGACAATAACCGAAATCCCACGAATCTGATGCCCACAACACACCTCATGACGCATATAAGTCCTATTTCAACTCTTGCAATACTGCCACCACGTAAGAGATGTGTAGGAACTCATAACCACCCGCCGAATCATGATTTATGTAGTCTCTCCTCCTGACAAGAACCATTACCTCACCCTGAACTGAATAACGATATTTACTCCTTAATATGCCTTTTGTAAATCCGATCGCACTAATCCTAGGTCCAGTAACCTCTTCTCACCCAGTACAAGCTGCTCCAACAATAAGCCAACACAAACACTATCTAAGATTTCATATGACGTCATCAATGCACCAACAATCTACAACTTGAATGTGACACATAAGGAAACACGAACTCTAGAAAAGGACTATCCAGCCCGCGTAACGAATAAAAGGCCATCAAATACTATGAGCCTCTCTCAAAGGGAAGAAACATGACACACAAAATAAATATAAGGAACCGTGCTCAACATCTCACTGTTGCGCCGTGCAACCCGATCCACGGATAATACCGTTGTGGCGTGCAACCCGATCCAAACAATATACCCATGGTGGCATGCCACCCGATCTAACCATATACCCGTGGCGGTGTGCCACCCGATTCACACATGACAATAAATAGGGAAGTACCCATTAAGCCAAAATGCCCAAACCTATGAAATACCCAAATATCGACCACAACACGCCATGTGCAAAAATATAATCCTGGGGAGGCGGATAGCGCCATACGCTACAAAACCCAAGCACAACTAGGGTGCAACAAATGGCTTGCATATCGAGAGCCATCTTGCTCGTATAACACCACAAACAACACGGGATCACAACACATGTGCGAATAATCAAGCCACCTCATAACTCACCTGGCATAATATAGATTACATGGAATGGCTGACGATAAAAATAACATCCAAGGCCCGAAGACTCCTCCGTAAACAATGCTATGCTGAAATGAACACATCTGGCCTGATATAGAGCACACACTCACATTTAGATCCATCCACGGACCTCAAGCCGATTCTGATCATACCATACGGGGCCAATAACCTTTCAAGGATCCACAATGACCTTTTTCCCATGACACACAAGAACAACCGTTGAATCCGAAACAAACTTCTGTCACAACCAAATGAATAGAGCTCCTTCCAGGCCTAAACTCTCACATTAGCGATAGTACCATAATCTCCATACTTGGTTTCAATCTTTAATCTATCAAGTGACTACATGCCACACTTATGCAATCTTCCTGTGGGATATACTCCCACAACCTCCCACACAGGTAACAAGTCTGCACATCCATACCACCGGCCATACAAATGTTGTAAAGAAAATAGAGAATCCGCAAATCAGTACACAAAGCCTCTTACACAGGACACCGATCTCAGGTGACTCTAAAGACAATACCAACTTACTCTAAACATCTGAATTCTTTCTGGATCATCCGAGCTCATGACATTCTGGCAACACCGAACCACAACCTTGACCCTCAACTTTCAAATTCCCATGTCGCTCACTGCACCTAATATGCCAATACGCGAGAGTATAAGAATTTCATCATAACTCCTGAACCACTAATAGAATAAGCACTTAATCATATAGAAACCTTTCACTTAACTCATTTAAGGAGAACCATTGCAACACGCGACCAAATTTCCATAACCGTAGAAAATGCAAACCTCAAGTATTGGTCTAAACCACCATAACTCTTCCGGGATCCATCTATACACAATAGGCCATAATAATCGAATTCCTCCAAATAAATCAAATTACGGCGGCCTTCAAGCCTCGAACGTACCGCCACAAATCTCATATATAACTTAACACGCTAAAGTAACTGATCATTGTCACCATCATGCCAATTCAACCTTTACTAATCGATCCGGCTTCTTCTAATTTACTCTGGACTTGCCTTAGAAATAATAATAGCTCCATTCAAAATATAATGAACCGAATTCGCACTCATCTTGAATGACCCTTTTTCACGAGACCATGTTGTCTCAAAACCCATGAACCATCTCATACCCTCCTTGTGCGCACATTCGCATATTCAATTGGTACACCCATTATGATAATTCCTTTATGAATCCAAAATTATGTTCTCTCGTTCCTCAATGCTACACCACAGACCGATGATAACATGGAATACTCCAAGGCTCTACTAGCGCATGAACACCCTCTCAAAGAAGCACCTGGCTGAATTACTTCCCTTGTACATCACATCTACACGAAGCATAAAATATAAGTCTTCACGAAGCCTGAACATAAATCGATAAGTCCAAATATAACGCACATTCCTCAAATCATTTGCTCAAATTACCACTGATGTTTTCTTTCCGTAGTTGTAATAACCCACCAATATGCCGATAGCAAGAAACCTCACAAGTAGACAACCGCGCAATCCAATCGTAGACAGTGTGCTCACCCACTCATCTTGAAGCTACAATTACCTAACCCTAGAACCCACCATGATTCCTTCTTCCCCGTTGACATGATCTTGCACAATCAACCCGCCAAATTTCTCGAAATCTTTCTGTTAAACATTTCATGAACATTATGAATCACTAGGCGCATTCACATGTGTCACACCTCCTTTTTCACTCCCCCCGGATTAATGAAGGGTAATAAGGGAGTTTTTCAAATTAAAGTGACATTATTCGGTTTTGGGATTTATTATTAGTTTTCTGAGTCGCCACCCAGATTTTTGACGATGTTCCGGGACACCGATGTTATTAAAAATCCCAAATCGAGGAATTTTGACTCTATTTTGATTTGTCTGCGACCAGAAATCCGAGTAAGGAATTCTGTTAACCTGGGAGAAGGTGTTAGGCATTCCCGAGTTCCGTGGTTCTAGCACGGTCGCTTAACTATTATTATTTGGCCTAAATTATATGAATGTTTACGTGTTTTAGCCTATCGTGCATTTAGCCTTTTCAATTTTTAGTCGCTTTTAGTATTTATAGATTTATCTTGAAACAAGTCACGATGACGTGCCCTTGTTCGTTTTTGGACACATTATAACTGCGCCACATAAAATGCACCCGCAATTATAGCATGTGATTTTTATTATGATTTTAAGTTAAAGTCTGGGACATGAGTTGCCACACCCGAATGTAGATTACATAGTCACGAATATGGTCATGACGGTTAAAAGGACCAGTTGAGGCGATACTTCATTATTCTTTAAATCTTGGAATTTTTACCTAAAGAGGTATTTTTTAGCTTACGGGATATGTATATAAACCAGTTCGGATATTTATGAATTTAGATTTCACGCCATTTACCAAGTTAGTAATCACAGAGATGCTCCGTTTGCCACAGGCAGCAGATTCAAACTCCAAACAATGAGCAGATTATACTGCCAATTACGCAGTACACCTTCTTGTGCTTGAAATTACAAAATTCATGTCCCATTGACACATACAACTTCAATTGACTTCTACTAGAATTCCAATCCTAATGTACTACCTACTAGTTATACAAGAATTCATTTAGTACACTCAAATACAAATTAGACCATAACTAGCCATCAGAAGTATATCAAATATTCATCCAGAGAAAACAGGGAATAAGAAGACAAATACCGTGATATTTGAATCACTTACCGTGGGTCTGTGTTCTTCAATTTACAACTGTGACCAACTGGTGGCCACAATCGCCAAATGATTAGTCCTCTGCAATGAATAAACCTCACAATACCACACAAGCACACTTTTAATCTGATTAGCGGATAAACATGGCTCAACTAGATAACTAAACGAAATAACATTGGACAAGAAATTCATGAGTAAAGACTTAATATCATAAATCGAAGTGGAGCACTCAAACCTACCTAAACAAACAGAGGTGAAACATGGATATACATACATTTCAATCAAATGGCGAGTTAATAAAGAGGACACATACATTTCATAGCAATTG
This sequence comes from Nicotiana undulata, assembly GCA_005239495.1. Taxonomy (NCBI): domain Eukaryota; kingdom Viridiplantae; phylum Streptophyta; class Magnoliopsida; order Solanales; family Solanaceae; genus Nicotiana; species Nicotiana undulata. The sequence goes on along the minus strand of ML280122.1, from coordinate 3,228 downwards.
ACATGATTCTAAGCCTATCTAACACAAGCAAACTGAACACACACTAATTAAGTCATAAGTTTACATGTTTAGTTTATCACAATCAAGTAGAAGCATAGCAGAAGTAAGAAACTACATGAACAAGCTTCAGTCACTCTATTGAAAGAAACGCAAGTTTTACGGATGTGTACCTAAAACTGGAAACAAACTTACAAAGCAGAAAATAAATCTCTGAAGTTGAAAGTTGCAGCAGGAACACAACATAAACCGTAACAACAAATAGCAATCGAAAAGGCACACAACAACTTTGATGAACTTAGAATAGTCAAGCAATCCATAACAGTATTCTAATCAAAGTTAAGAATTGAAACTAACCTATGCGGGTGTCATTTTTTAAATCTATTTCACTATTTCAAGTACTTTCCCAAATCGAAACACAACACACATTCGCTGGACGTTAGATCCACAACAGCGAAACTCAAGCGAATCTATAAAATCACATAAAGTTTTTACCATTCAATCACTTAATACAAACGTAATACAAGAAGGATTCGAAACTTACCTAAATCGAACAAAAGATGGCACTAAAGTGAGCCAAACAAAGGCCGGATGCAACAACTACCAAATGGAAGCCTAGCAAAAAGCTTTCACCAAAATAACAGCAGAAAACCATGACAGTGTCTATCTCAATCGATCCATGAAAGTTCCAGAAAATTGATGCAAACAATAGAAATTTGAGAGGGATCTTGAAATCCTTTTTTTTTGGGTATTTTTTGTGTGTGTTTGTTTTCAAAGATATGTGAACCTCTGTGTTTCCAACCGTGAGAATGAAATGAGTAAGAGTAAGATGAAAGAGTCAAGAGGTCAAGAGGTCAAGAAAGGAAGGGGCAGCGGCTAGCTCAGGTTTGTTTTTGCCGGTTTCCGGCGAAGCTCGCCGGCAACGGAGGTTTCATGGCTGGCTTCTGCTAGCTTTCAAGTGACAGATGAAGGAGATGAAAGCAGAAAGAGGAAGGAGAGGCGCTGCTCGTGTGTATGGCTAAGAGGGTGCGACAGGGACGACTTTCCGGCCAGGGAGGTAGACGGCTAGAGGAGGCGGCTGCTTGATCCTTAAAGAGAGAGGTGTATGAAGGATGAAAAATTTGTTTTGGGTGTTTTGAGGAAATAGCCTGATGTCCAGGAGGAGAAAAAGAGGCGTGTATTTATTTTTGGATTTTGGTCTCTCATCTGTGTATTAGAGATGAGAGGGTGAGGACGACCATATGACCAAAGGGAAAACGGCGCTTAAGGGAGAAGCCCGAGATTAGGTCTTATCTTTAGGGTTATAGTGAGAGGGAGGTTGGGCCGGTCGGGTTGGCAGGCGGGTTTTGAGTGGATTTGAGGGAATTGGGCCATGAAAATTGGCCCAGTACGAATTTAGCCTTAACAGCCTTCTCTTCTTTTATGTTGTTGCAGAATTAATCACTTTAGACTCAAATTTAATTTAAATCTATTTCTTGGCTAGCCTATGTATTTATTTTATTTAGTGATGGACTAGTGCAACTAATTGATTAATTAACCTATGAATGCAATTTTGATTTTTTAGAAGATGTATTTAATAATGTAACTAAATCCTAAAAATGCAGTTTAAACCTAAAATGGCACGAAATGAAAAATGAGATAATTTTATGATTTTTCTATAATTTTAAAGTATTAAACGTGCATGAAATGCAACTAAATAAAGTAAAGTCACTAAAATTTATTAAAATTTATTTTTGATTATTTTTTAGGAGTAATTTCCATACGGGGCAAAATTGGGTGTTCACAGGTGCCCCTCTTTGCTCGAGAATATGAAGAGTTTTCGGGCAAAGATAAAGTGAGCAACTACGAGCAATTTTTCTTGTTTGGTACTCCATTTGGAAGCATTTTGAGAAAAGTTTTGACCGAACCTTGCTTCGAAGGTTGCCTACATATCCTTGGCTATAAAGGAATCAGGTCAGTATAGTTCTGGAAGATTTGGTAGCTGGGACTACCGGGAAGCCGTGATTTCACTGTTGTTGTTGTTGCTGCTTCTTACTGCTTGCTGAGCTCCTTATTACACCAAAATAACAAAACGAAAGACTAACTAAACCTATCAGCTACTAGTTACAAGATTCCTATCTAATACTTGGTCTTGAGTCTTGATCTTTTGTTGACTCTGACCTGGATCTTGATGCTTGTTAGTCGCAAGTGCTGTGTGATGACCCAAAAGGTCATATTATGTAAATTTAATTATGATTGTGTTTCGAGTCCCCAAAAGCCTCCATTAATCTCACCTCGATGTGCGTGCACAGCCCGAGCGCGTAGCCGGAAAGTCTTTATGTGGAAATTTGGTAAAGAGTTGAATTTATGATAATTAATTGAATAAAGTTGACTTTGGTCAACATTTTTGGTAAACGGACCCAGACCCGTTATCTGGCGATCCCGGAAGGTCCATAGAAAAATATGGGACTTGGGCGTATGCCCGGAATCGAATTCCGAGGACCCAAGTCCGAGAAATGAATTTTTAAAGAAAATTATTTTATGAAAATAATAAAGGCTTATGAAAATGAACCTCAATGTGAAACGTGTGCTTCCGGGCCCGTATTATGGTTCCGGAGCCCGGAACAGGTTCAATAT
>MDKH01168072.1:0-25754 GCA_005239495.1 Nicotiana undulata | reverse complement strand
TTGATTTCCACCGCCTCGAAGCAAGCCTTGTAGAGCAGCATTGACAACGTTGAGCTGGTCTGTTAAGTTGTCAATAGTTTGCTGCATGGCAGTCATCATGTCTGCCTCTTGTGCCCTGTGGGCTAAATCCTCGGCGCGCTCCTGTTGGAGGCCCTCGAATTTATCAAAAATTTCGGCTGCCTCAGTAACCGCCGTTTGCCGGTCTCCTTCAGAGTCACGGCTCATGTTTCCTATGTCAACTTCGGCCTGGGCCATTCTGCGGTCCAGGTCGTCCAACCTTTGTAGTAGGTTGGTTTTCAGTTCCGGCACCGTATCTACAATGGGTCGTAGTACATCAACCGCCTCCTCAAGGGCCGCAATGCAGTCCCCCTGATTCACCATGGTCCGAAATGGTGGTGATGCCAATTCGTTCCCTCGTCCGATGTCGAGCCTAGGCTCTGATACCAACTGTTACGCATCGCCTTCCTGAGATTCTTTGGAAGGGCGACGTAAGGCTAAGCAACCGATGTCAGGGTGGTTGCTGTCCGCCAAATGAGGTCCCCGCCACACGCTAGACTAGATTGTCAGTGCCGTGTGGGAAAACCAATGCCAACAATTAAGAGAATAGTAATGAGATTTGAAATGAAAGCTAGATTGCAATAATGAAAGCTATTACAAAATGAAGGCAACGCGGTGTGATCCGTTGACCTTTCGAAATCCACCCGAGGCCCTTGGAAATCTCAACAAATATACCAACACGTCCCATAACATCATTCAAATTTAGTCGAGCCTTCGAAACACCAAAAACAATATCAAAACACCAAAATCACATCAAATTCAAGCCTATGAACTTTGAAATTCCTATATTCCACCAACGATGCCGAAACTATCCAAAACAACTCCGATTGACCTAAAATTTTGCATACATATCCAAACTGACATTACGAACCTATTCCAACTGTCGGAATTCCATTCCGATCCCGATAGCCTATTTTCAACTACCGACCGGAAATCGCCAAAAACTAACTTTCGCCAATTCAAGCCTAATTCTACACCGAACATCAAAAAGATATTCCGGACACACTCCTAATTCGCAAATCACTTAACGAAGCTATCCGAGCCATAAAATCCGCATTCCGAGGTCGTTTACCAATAAGTCAACTCTCAGTCGACCTTTCCAATTATAAAGCTATTTTTAGAGACTAATTGTCTCAATTCTCACTACAACCATTCTGAACCCAAGTCAACCGACTCTAACACATCATAAACAACATGACCAACCTATGACAAGGCAATAATAGTAATAATAATGCATATTCGACAGAACGACCGACCGGGTCGTTACAAATATCGTCTAGAAATAATTATAAGATTGCATTAAAATGAAAAATATTTTCTAGAAGCATCATGTTCATTTTCTTTATGTGGTAGAAAAACAAGTTTAGTAATATTATTGTTATTATATTGTAGTTGTAAAATAATTCTGGAGAAAATAAAATAACATAAACAGAACTATAAACGAAACAAAAGTTAGTCTGAGCCCACTGAATTCGCAATGTTTCCTTAAGAAATTTAATCCCCTCCTAGTACCCAAGGTTATGGATTATTTCCTCTCAGGATAGAACAAATTACACACTGGTGTAGTGGTACTTCAAACTCCAGAGTTTCAGTGAACACAAAGTTCGGTAGCAAATCACGCTTACTGTTGCTTTCTTTGAAGTTAAAAATATGCAGAAGAAAGGAGGAGAACTCAGAAATTCGTATGGAAAATCTGAGAGAATAGACTTGTATTTATAGCCGATGTTGGGCTGAAAACTGAAGAGGTGCAACTCTTCAGAATGATTGTTTATGCAAAAGAGTCATAGTATAAATGCCATAACATAAATGCCTATTTACTCAACAATAAACCGGGAGAATTGAAGAGGGGGGTTAATTTTCAGTTACAAAACTGAAAAACGGAAAATTAATAATGAAATTGGATTTAATATTAATATTTTGTTATTAAAACAGATATTTAATAACATTTATGTTAATATTTACTATTAACAAATAAATTTGATCCAAAAAAATTAATTAATTAATCAATCATTTGACCAAATCCGAAGCCGAAGCCGAGCGAGCGACGATGACGACGGCGCGAGGCTTGCGTTCTTCTCAACTCTTTAAGAGTTAGAAGAAGAGCAATTTCTTATATACCCATTAAAAACCTCTTCATGTTCCAATATGGGACAATGTCCCTTCATCAAGAAGGGAATCTCAAATGAAACTCAAATATTTCATTTTCCCTCCATTTCCCATTCACCCTCTTTTAAGCTACATTAAGCTTAATAACCCAACAATCCCCCACATGAATGGGGAATGACTATATCACGGAAATATGCATGAAAAGTTGTGTGATTCGCAAGCAAGGATTAATTGCATCTGGATAAGTAGGTTTCCCTTGGAACTTTCCGTAGTAAACTTATGTCGGATATAATCGGTCAATCGGTAGACTTGATATCTTTGAACCGTTGAACTTTGGTGTATACCTAGACAACCATAATTCATACAACCAACCCTTAACCGTATTTGGTTCTCATTGTTGTGTTCGTTTCAGCCATGAACACCGCCTGGTTTCATAAGTGCGTAGAGAACTGCCTTACAAATTCTCCTTGAAGCGGCTAACACTTCACACTTACATAGGTGATTCCTAAACGTGGCATCCCGTAGATACACTATTTGATATACCCCGTATCAAATTTAGAAATCATTAAAAAGCCTTAATGCTTTATCCTTGGTACTGAACATTGTCTCATCACGAGAATGGACCAAACTTTTAGTTGACAATGTTGAACCATCATTAATGACTTTGTTTGATCTCCTTGAACCTAGATCTTGGGATCTCCAGTCTTCTAGGTAGAGTTACCACCACAATGACTTGTTCTCGGCCATAGTCCCATTCCCCTTGATGATTTTTCAACTACCTCTCTAGTTAGGCCCTTTGTAAGTGGATCCGACATATTATCGCTTGACTTTACATAGTCAATCGTGATAATTCCTCTAGAGAGTAATTACCTAACGTTTTATGTTTTCGTCGTATATGACGAGATTTACTGTTATACATAACACTTTCAGCCCTTCCAATTGTCGCTTGACTATCGCAATGTATACATATTGGTGCCAACGGTTTGGGCCAAAATGGAATGTCTTCCAAGAAATTACGGAGCCATTCAGCTTCTTCACCGGCTTTAAGGCTATGAACTCAACCTCCATTATAGAGCGAGCGATACAAGTTTGTTTGGACGACTTCCAAGATACCGCTCCTCCACCAATAGTGAATACATATCCACTTATGGACTTAGAATCAGTTGAACCGGTGATCCAATTTGCATCACAGTATCCCTCAATCACAGCAGAATATTTACTATAGTGCAAAGCAAAGTCCTCGGTTTGTTGTCAATATCCCAAACTCGTTTCATTGCCATCCAACAAGATTGACCTGGATTGCTCGTGTATCGACTCAATTTACTTATAGCACAAGCTATATTTGGTCGTGTATAATTCATGATGTACATTAAGTATCCCAACACACAAGCATAATCCAATTGTGATATGCTTTGTCCTTTGTTATTTGCTAATGCAAGATTCACGCCAATTGGAGTCTTTGCAACTTTAAACCCCAAGTGCTTGAATTTTTCAAGTAATGTCTTAATATAATGAGATTGTGACAATGCCAGACCTTGGGGAGTCTTATGGATCTTAATTTCCAGAAGTAAATCAGCAACTCCCAAGTCCTTCATATCAAACTTGCCAGTTAGCATACGCTTAGTCGCATTTATGTTGACAATGTCATTACTCATTATCAGCATATCATCCACATATAAGCAAACAATGACTATGTTATTTGGAATTTTTTTAATGTACACACATTTCTCTCATTCATTTATCTTAAAACCATTTGACAACATTGTTTGGTCAAATTTCGCATGCCATTGTTTGGGTGCTTGTTTTAGTCCATAAAGGGACTTAACAAGTCTACATACCTTTCTTTCTTTATATGAAACTACAAACCCTTCAGTCTGTTCCATGTAGATTTCTTCCTCCAACTCTCAATTTAAGAAGGTCGTCTTAACATCCATTTTGATGAATTTCAAGAACATAAACTGCAGCTAACGCTACTAATGTTCATATGGACGTAATTCTTGTAACAGGAGAGTATGTATCAAAATAGTCAAGACCTTCTCGTTGTCCATACCCTTTGACCACAAGTCTTGCCTTATATTTGTCAACAGTACCATCATCTTTTATTTTCCTCTTAAAGATCCATTTAGAACCCAATAGTTTATTTCCAGGAGGAAGATCAACCAATTCCCATGTATAGTTGTTCAATATGGATTCTATTTCACTATTGACTGCCTATTTCCAAAACAATGATTCCGAAGAAGACATAGCTTCTTTAAGTGTTTGAGGCTCATTCTCCGATAAGAAATTCACAAACTCTGGTCCAAATGAAGTAGACGTTCTTTGACGTTTAGTACGTCTTGGATCCTCCTGATTAAATGTACTTTCTTTTGTTTCTTCCCGAGGTCATTTAGATCCTTCACCAATCGACTCACATTCCTTTTTATACGAATATATATTTTCAAAGAACTCAACATTATCTGATTCTATAACCGTATTATTATGAATGTCGGGATTTTCTGATTTATGTACCAGAAATCGATATGCTTTACTATTAGTCGCATATCCTATGAAAACACAATCAACGGTTTTCGGTCCTATTTTTACCCGTTTGGGTTTAGGAACTTGCACTTTTGCCAAACACCCCCACACTTTAAAATAATTCAAGTTGGGATTCCTTCCTTTCCATTTTTCATATGGAATGGATGGTGTTTTTCTATGGGGTACTTGATTTAGTATTCGATTAGCCGTAATAACGGCTTTCCCCCACAAGTTCTTTGGCAAACCAGAACTTATCAAAAATGCGTTCATCATCTCCTTTAATGAACAATTCTTTTTTTCCACAATCCCATTGGATTGGGGCGTGTAAGGGACCGTTGTTTGATGAATAATTCCATATTCTAAACATGTTTATTCAAAAGGAGATTCATATTCACTACCCCTATCACTTTTTATCATTTTGATTTTCTTGTTAAGTTGCGTTTCAACTTCATTTTTGTATTGCTTGAATGCGTCTATTGCTTCATCTTTACTATTAAGTAAGTAAAAATAGAAATATCGAGTACTATCTTCAATAAAAGTTATGAAATACTTCTTTCCACCGCAAGATGGTATTGACTTCATGTCCCAAATATATGTGTGAATTAAGTCTAGAGGATTTGAATTCCTTTCAACTGACTTATAAGGATGTTTAATACACTTAGATTCCACACATATTTGACATTTTGATTTGTCGCATTAAACTTAGGAAATACTTCCAAATTAATCATTTTCCGCAAGGTTTTATAATTAACATGACCCAAACGTATATGCCATAATTCATTTGACTCAAGTAAATAAGACGAAGCTAAAATTTTATTATTATTCTCAACAACCATTACATTAAGCTTGAAATGGCCCTCAGTGAGGTAACATTTTCCTACAAATATTTCGTTATTACTTATTACAACCTATGGGATACAAAAACACACTTGAAACTATTTTAATAAGAAGTCCAGCAGAGACTAAGTTCTTCCTAATCTCGGGAACATGAAGAACGTTGTTCAAAGTCACCACCTTGCCAGAAGTCATTTTGAGAAATATCTTCCCACATCCTTCAATTTTAGCCGTTGCATCACTTCCCATAGAAAGCGTCTCTTCGAATCCAATAGGAGCATATGTATCAAACACTTCCCTAACAGCACAAACATGGCGAGTGGCTCCAGAATCAACCCACCACTTCTTAGGATTTCCCACCTGGTTGCATTCAGAAAGCATAACACACAAGTCATCAACATCTTCATGCATTTCAACCATGTTTTCTTGACCCTTCTTCTTGTCTTTATTTGGAGCACGACAATCTGTATATTTGTGTCCAGCTTTCCCACAGTTGTAGCAATTTCTGTTGAACCGCTTCTTGCTTGGGTTGCTTTTCGGTCCAGAAGCCTGCTTCCTCTTTCTCTTATTTTGAGAAGTATCCTCAACAATGTTTGCTCCCATTATTGTTGAGTTCCACGATCTCTCTTTTCAGCAGCTTTGTTGTCCTCTTCGATTCTCAACCGAACAATGAGGTTTTCAAGCGACACCTCCTTGCGTTTGTGTTTCAAGTAGTTTTTGAAGTCCTTCCACAAAGGAGGTAACTTCTCAATCATCGCTGCAACTTGGAATGCTTTATTGATGACAAGACCTTCAATGAAACTTCTGTTAGTACAAATACTAAAATTACTACTTTCAACATTAGAATTAGTTCGATTTATACCTTCAACAAGGAGATCGTGAATAATCACTTGCAATTCCTGGACTTGGGTAATAACAGACTTGCTATCTACCATTTTGTAGTCCAAAAACTTTACGGCAACGAACTTCTTCAACCCGGCATCTTCAGTTTTGTATTTTCTTTCAAACGTAATCCACAGTTCTTTGACATCTCCACGCCACTGTAGACGTTATACAGATCGTCCTCCAGTCCGCTAAGAATATAATTCTTGCACAGAAAATCAGAATGCTTCCACACCTCAATCACGAGAAAGCGTTCAGTCTCTGGAGTTACAACGGGCAGCACATGCACATCTTCCTTGATGAACTTCTGCAGACTTAAAGTAGTCAAGTAGAAGAACATCTTTTGCTTCCATCGCTTGAAATCAATCCCGAAAAATTTTCTGGGTTTTTTCGCCGGTGCCAATGTCGGTGTTGTTCGGCTAGTCGATGCATTGGCAGTCACCATAGGAATAGTCTAGTTCCCGTTGTCATTCGTCATTTCTGTAAAAGAATGATACAAACAAACGTTAAAATCACGTGGATTTTAATCTCCAGTATAGTACAAAACCACAAAGATTTTAGTCTCCAGAAACAGTGAGAATAACACAAATACAGAAAATGAATTAAATTCCTTAAGCTTGTTATTATACTGTATTTGTAAAATAATTCTGGAGAAAATAAAATAACATAAATAGAAATATAAACGAAACAAAAGTTAATTTGTGCCCACTGAATTCACAGTTTCCTTAAGGAATTTAATCCTCTCCTAGTACCCAAGGTTATGGATTATTTTCTCCCAGGATAGAACAAATTAACATTGGTGTAGTGGTACTTCAAACCCCAGTATTTCAGCGAACACAAAGTTCGGTAGCAAATCACACTTACTGTTGCTTTCTTTGAAGTTAAAAATATGCAGAAGAAAAGAGGAGAACTCAGAAATTCATATGACAAATCTGAGAGAATGGACTTGTATTTATAGCCAATGTTGGGCTGAAAACTGAAGAGGTGCAACTATTCAGAATGGTTGTTTTTGCAAAACGGCCATAGCATAAATGCCATAACATAAATGGATATTTACTCAATAATGAACCGGGAGAATTGAAGAGGGAGGTTAATTTTCAGTTACAAAACTGAAAAACGAAAAACTAATAACGGAATTGGATTTAATATTAATATTGTTGGATTTAATATTAATATTCTTTTATTAAAACAGATATGTAATAATATTTCTGTTAATATTTACTATTAACAAATAAATTTGGTCCAAAAAATTAATCAATCAATCAATCATTTGACCAAATCCGAATCCGAATCCGAATTCGAAGCCGAGCGAGCGACGATGGCGACGACGCAAGGCTTGCCTTCTTCTCAACTCTTTAAGAGCTAGAAGAAGAACAATTGCTTATATACCCATTAAAACCCTCTTCCTCTTCAAATATGGGACAATGTCCCTTCATCAAGGAGGGAATCTCAAATGAAACTCAAATATTTTATTTTTCCTCAATTTCCCATTCACCCTCTTTTAAGATACATTAAGCTTAATAACCCAACAATTATTGTAGTACCTAAGAGAAAGGATGAATGATCAAGACATAAGAGTAACAACTTGGAGTTCGTAAATCCGAATCAATTACTGTTATACTTACAGCTTGTTTGTATAGTTGTTACAGTTACTTTAAATACAATATTTGTTTTGATTGTCACTTAAATCATAATGATCTGAGCGGTCGTTTTAAGCTTTAGCGTTGCATTCAGTGGTTTGAGACTTTGAGTAGCTTCGTATTATGTATTATGACTTGCGTGTATGGTTGGTTCGGTTTTTCGAGTTGTTCGTGATTGATGTGGAAGAATGATTCTCGTTTTAAAAGCTTTAAGTTGGAAGAGTTGACCAAGGTTTGACTTTTGGGTAAACGAACTCGCAATCAGATTTTAATTATTCCAATAAGTTTGTATGGTGATCTTGTACATGTCCACAAAGTTTGGATAAATTTCGATGAGTTTTGGATAAGTTTGGGTTGTATGGTAATTGTTTTCGGTTTCGACGTCGATTTGAGCATAAGGGTTACCATATTGAGAAAACGACATTTGATTCGTGTTTGAACTAAACCATTATATCGGTATCGTAATTTGGACCATAGCAACTAGAATCATCAACTTTCGACATCGTATGAGGAATTTATGGTCATTTTACTAAGAATTGAGTTGCTAGATTTTTTTTAGATTAATTACGAAATTTCCACTGAATTCATATTTAAAAACGTGCACTATTTCCAAATATTGAAACCAACATATCTCCTTCGGTATAAGGTCAAATGGAATGATTCAAAAGTCTTACTTGACTGGAATTTCACAAGAAATTCATTGGAGGTATCAAAAGCGAGTTTTGGGATTATTTGGCACAAGAAATGAGGCAGAACAACTGGAATGAAGCGTATAATATCGGGGTGTATTCATTTGGTCATATTTGAGTTGGGGAGCTCGGATTTTGGGCGATTTTAAAGGTGATTTTCACCATAAGGATTGGGTAAGTTTTCTATACTCGGTGTTAGTTATATATCATGAACCCATCTTCGTTTTTGGCATTTGATTGATGATTTCAAAGTGCAATTTGCGGGTATTTGTCTAAAATTTTATAAAGTGATTTTTTGAGTTTTGAACATCGATTATGAACCGGACTTGAGTGAAACTAGTAAGATTGAACTCGTAATCGAATGGGTTATCGGATTTTGTGAGTTTCGCCAGATTTCGAGGTGCGGGCCCAAGTTTGACTTTTTGCTTGACTTTGGGCTTTTGTTTAAAGATTTCACCTTTATCGATTGGGTTTATTTTCTTTAGCATTATTTGATGTTATTGAGTTGTTTTAGGCTAGTTTCGAGCTGTTCGGAAGTCGGTACACGCAAGATGGCATTTCTGATTATTGTTTGGTTTGATCGGTATTGGATTTGGCTTGTTCGACGTAAGTAACACTTCTAAACTTGATGCTGAGGGTATGAATCCCTGAACATACGCGTTATGCGTTTGATGTTGAGGTGACGCACTTCCTAGGTGGCGGGCGTGCACCGTGAAAATCATGATCGGTGGATTCTGTGGTATTGTGTAGTTACCAAATCTTGTTTCTATCCATGAAATTTCTACGTCCTAGAGTTATTGAATTGTAATCTATGTTAAAACATTGTTTAGGCTATATTCTTATATTGTTGGCACCCACTGGGGTCATTTCTGTTGTTGAGCTATTTGCTTAAATTGCAATTTCATACTCAGTCATATTCATTCATTTGCATATCATATCTCAGTCTCTATTATCGTTTGTTATTACATCATGTATCATTGTTTGAGCTGATTGGCATGAGATTTGTGAGCCCGATAGACTGGAGAGATTGATGACTGAGTTGAGGCCAAGAGCCTGATTGTGAATGATATTTTATGGGACCGAGTTACATGCCGAAGCAGGCTTTATTGATTCATGATGGGAACGGGTTGCATGCCGTAGCAGACCATGTTGGATTATTTTAGAGCTTGGGCATGATCTTCCCCTCTGGAGTTTGACATACCAGTAGTGAGCGCAGGTACCGAGTGTCACGTGATTGAGTGTACCGAGTGATGGAGTGTACCAAGTGATTGAATGTGAGACGGTGAGATTGAGTACTACGAGAGTGTGAGTATATGAGCTCATTGTTGTGATGATTACATTTGACATGCATACTTGACATGTAGGGATAGATATGCATTACCTCATGTTATACGATTTTGTGGCATTCATGACTTCACATGAACATTGACATGTAGGCATAGAAATATACTTTCCTCATGCTACCTGAGAATGAAATATCTCTGTTGTTGAAAGTTTTTGGAAAAAATTACAGTTTTCTGATTTACTCATTTTTTGGTGACTTTGGTGAAAGATTTGGGTTTTACTATTATACCTGAAAAGCATGCCTATTTTTCGTAACTATGAACGAGCTGAGCATCATATCTTTGAGTTATTGATTGTACTGCTTTTATCATATTATTACGAGTTGTTCTTGGCTATTGGTGTTGAACTCTGACCGATGTCCAAGCTCGTCATTGCTTTCAACCTAATGTTAGGTTTGTTACTTATTGAGTACATGGGGTCAGTTGTACTCATACTACACTTCTGCACCTTGCGTGCAGATTTTGGAGTTGATATTGCTGCGAGTGGCGGGAGCTGCCATTAAAGATGTACCTGCGTTCCGTTTATAGATGCCTCTTGTTATTGGTAGCTTTAGATTTATAAATCTGTTTATGCACGTTTCGAACCGATGATGTACTTATTTCATCAGCTTTGTAAAATCTAAGTCTTAAAAGCTCATGATTTGTTCTACCAGTCCTGGGGAGTTGTGAAAATTCAGTTATTTCATTTTTGACTCTTATCATTATTATTATATTGTAGTTTATTGTTAATTGTCTTACCTGGTGGGTTAGATTAGGTGCCATCACGACTAGTTGAATTTTGGGTCGTGACATTAATTTTATTGTATCTTATCGTTAAATCCATCGTTATGTAATGACGAAAAGTGTCACTTTATGGAACGACGGATTTGGTGTGATGGCGTCGTTTCCTTGCTTTTTTCTCTCATCTTTCCCTTCTTTATTGTTAAATAATAATATTTATTCTTTACCACACCTTTTGATATAATAATTTTACTCTATATCCTATTTTTTCTTAATAGTGTTGCAAGTTATTCTTCATGTTGTTGGTGCATGGCATCATAAAACGACGATAAACGATACAATTATCTAAATATTATATTCATCAAACAATACAATATAATATAATATAATATAATATAATGTGGTACATTATAAAACGATATTTACCAACAATCCAAACAAGCTGTTAGTGGATTTCTATATGACTATATGTTCAAATTTTGGTGAGGATGCATATTTCTTCAACGACCATGTGTCTCAATTGTAGTAAGTTAATCGAGAATTGTAGTGAGTTAATCGATTACTAATCGTGTTATAACTTGCGTGAACCCGCCCTCATAATATACAAATAAACAACTATTACTAATTAAAGAAGAATTAACAGAATAGCCATGTATCCAATAGCTCAAATTAAAAATAATCAATGAATGTATAATATATATATATATATATATATATATATATATATATATATATATATATATATATATATATATACCTACTAAAAAGATAAACAGTAGATTCCACCAATATTTATAAAAACAAATCCCTACAATAAACAAGGCTGGTAGGGAGGATGGTTTGGCTACCTTTCTTTTAACTCGTGCACGCCAACAGATGTCAGAATTTAAATTATATGGGTTCAGTATTTAAATTATTTTAAATTATTGAATTTTATCTTAATAATTTATGAATATTTAATAAAAATTTTAAGATAAATATAAAATTTGAACCAAAGTTATTGGGTTCGGCCGAATCAGTTCCGAGAAGATTTGCTCCGCCCCCCGGAGGCCAATGTCATAGAAGGTAATCCTAAGACTAAAGACCAAGTCAAGACTGGAGAAATTTCTCTTTGCATGAGTCAAAAAACTACATCTGACTTTGGCGGCGGATTGGTTGCTGACATGCTACACATGCGAAGGCAATGTTGCTGTCACCACTAATGACAAGAAAACAAGGGAGGAACGTCCAATTTTTAAACAAAAAAAAAAAGAAGCGGGGAGGAAAAAGTTTTGGATTTTTTGCTTGTAAATTTCATATTTGATCCTTCGCTTAAGGTGTATACTAATTTTTGTTGAGAATATCAAAATAGACAAGGGAAGTCTTGGCGCAACGATAAAATTGTTTTCATGTGAATCTAATACTCACGTTAGGATTGGCGTCTACATCACAACCCTGAAGGTTCGGTTCTTCCCGGATAAAATCAGTAGCGAAGCCAGAATTTTTTTAAGGTGTTCAAACTTGAAATAAGCAAAAACAAAAAATTAATCCGACAAATGGTGTTCAATATGTGTTATGTACCTCTAAAACTTAATATTTTACCTATATAAGCAATATAATTTTCCAACAAAGGGTGATCAACTGATCACCCTAACTTAAGTATGCCTTCGCCCCCGGATAAAACACTCTTTGGGATGCAGTCCTTTTTCGAATCCTATATTAATATACGTATGAAATACTTTGTGTATCGGGTTATCCTTTATTTTATCAAATAAAAGTAGTAGATGCAAATGATCCAAAATTTTGATTGTCATACTTGGAATAGAAATCGCAGACGAAGAGATGAATGCACACTTTGACCAATAGGTGTAGGCACGCCAGTCTTTGACGTTAAGCATGTATCCTTTTTTAGACAAAATAGTAGTATAATTTTTTCTCTAAATTCTTATAAAGAAATTTTAGGTACAATGATAATATCTACTTGATATTTGCTTTAAAACAGGAAAAAAATTATCAGAAATTTTTTCTAACATACATCACAGAAGGCTTTTGCAAAAACTTAAAAACTACTTTACATGTATTTTACAGTTTTAGCGAAAAAAATAAAAAACTATTCTCTAGTTTTGTTGGTTGAGAAAATGTTAAAAAAAGAAAATCTTTTTTATTTTTCAGGTAAGCGTCACCAAATCTTGAACCCACACTAAGAAGAGGGTCAACTTTGTCCTCCTAGCTTGTTTTTCAGTTTGCGTTGAAGATAGTCAACTTAGGTTAAAAATAATTACTAGGTAAATGTCAGGACGCTGAATGAGAAAAATCAAAATCCATTCAAAGGTAGGAAGAATCATCTATTTTTAGTGGCTGATTCTGAAATTTTGGACCGTAGAAGCTGTTGGATGGGAGATACTTATGAAGCGTAATGTTGGGCTAAATCAATCCAAAGATACTCTTAATATGGTGTGATATTGTTCCACATACCTTATATGCAGAATTAAGAATTAAGAGATCGCACTCTCGCACGATTTTTTTCAAAAGGTCTCACTCCTTTAAGAATTAAGAGATCCACACACCTTATATGTAGACTGACAATCTTTTCAGTTAACAATACGGGACTTTGTTCGCAAACTTAACACAAAAGTTTAATGCGGGGCATCATTTGTGGATAACGCAATATGCACTGATGTTTTATACTTCAATACCACACAATAGGAGGGGGTTGATTTGTGTGGTGCCTTCGTGTGCACTGGATTATCGAAGGACCTGGTTCTTCTATGCATTCCTTACACTACAATTGCGGAATTAATACTGTAGAAAGTAAAGAACACAAGAATTTTTACATGAAAAATATCCGGCTCAAAAGGTGAAAAAAGCACGATCTACTACCAAGTAGGATTTTTTTCGAATACTTCACTACAACTCTGAGCCAACAACAAAGTTTACAATCTCTTGCAAACCTAAGGATTAACTTTATCCCTTGTAGTAACCAGCCACAAGCTGTTGCGACTACTTTAAGTTATCTCTAACATGAAAGATACAACTCGAGTTTACAACCTCTTGCAAACCTAAGGATTAACTTTAACCCTTGTAGCAACACGCCACAGACTATTGGCACTACTTCAAGTTAACTCTAAATTGAATGATACAACTTAGGTACCTAGTACAATTTGCGTCTAAGAAAGCTGAAAGGTACAACTCAAAACGCCTATTACACTTTGAACTAGAAATAAAGACAGACACATAAAATTCTTTATGGAACTAGTTCTTCAATCTAGTTCGTGTACCTTCAGGATCATACATACATATACATATGTTCTCTTCAAGTAAGAAGACCTGTTGTCACAACCCAATTTCCCCTCCGTTGGGTATCGTGATGGCACCTAGTCTTAAGGACTAGGTAAGCCTAACATTTACTGAATAACAACAATAACAAAGGAAATCTAACAGTCTCGATATAAAAATCTTTACAGAATTTACAATTTCCCAAAACCGATAGTACAAGTCATAAGCTCTATAAACTTTTATTACAACTTCTAAATACAATTATTTGGAAATACGTAAACAGTGGAAATACAAAAAGAAGACGGTGACTTTGAAACCTGCGAACGCAGCAACATGTTTACCTTGAGTCTCCTCAGCAAGGGTCTGCACTGCTACTAACGATCAATACCTGGATCTGTACAAAAATGTGCAAAAGTGTAGTATGAGCACACCACAGCAGTGCCCAGTTAGTATCAAGACTAACCTCGGTGAAGTAGTGACGAGGACTAGTCAAGACAACCACTGGTCTAATAAAAACTGAACAAGCCTAAGTACATGAATGACAGAACATGGCATCTATCTAAATACTACACGATATGGCTAACAACATAGCAACTGCGATAAGGAAGGAAAAACAACAAGTAATAGCGGAACACAATAATAAGACATAGAAGAATGAACTGGAACACAACCCAAATCCAAAAAATCACAATACAAGTAAAGGCAAGTAGTAACTCAGCACTACAATAGTTTTCACATCAGGTCTTAGCCAACAAACCCCAATAAATTAGTCAAATCCTTCAAGTGTAAACTTTTACCTGTAAGTTTTTTTTTTATATTGAGATCTTTAAAATATAATCCTTCCCAATAAGAAATTCTTTTTGAAATATACTTCTTTCAAATAAATATCCTTCAAACATAGTTCTTTCAATATAAATACTTTTCAAATATAAACTTCTCAAATAAATATCCTTCAAACATAGTTCTTCCAACATCAATACTTTTCAAATATAAGTTTTTAAATAAATAAATGGTAGAACTCACTCACAAGGAATAACCACAGTAAAGAAATGCTAGGCGTAAAAAGAACAACTGAACAAAGGAAAGCTAAAAATGTAGCAACGATTCCACAATATCCCAGTCAACATTAGGGAAGCTAACACGAGTCAAATAGTTCCAAATAAAGGCAATTCAACTAAGATATGGTGATCTAAACTCCTTTTTAGGTTGAGCAATTACGAAAGATTTCAACAATTCAATTAAGGATAAGCAGCAGAAGATAATCGTAACTCCAATTAAGGCTAAACAATTATAGGATGAGATAATAGTAATTTCAATTAAAGATAGGCAGTTTATGAAAAATATAGCATGACGATAAAAGAGGTAAAATATGCAGTTAAGTCAAATAAGCTTCAATTAGACAGTAAGAGGGGATCCTAAAGCAATTATCTTTAATTAAAGCATGTAGAAGTGAAACTAGCAAGTAGGAACCCAACGTATCAAGAACAACTTCATACACGATAAATATAAGGACCTAAGAACCCAAAAGGACAACTTCCCACAAATAAGTCCGAGCATTCACTCGTCACCTCATGTACACGGACTAAAATCAACATAGAAGACTCAATTCCTAAGGGGTAGTTCCCCCACACAAGGTTAGGCAAGATACTTACCTCAAAGAAGATAACTCGGTACTCTAAAATGAACTCCTCCAGTGAAAAGACCTCTGGACGGCTCAAATATAACCAAAATAACTTCAATGCACAAATAAATCTCGTAAGAAACTATTCCGGATCATAATGTCTAAATCTTTAAAAAAATCCAAAAGTCGGCCCAAAATATGACCCTCGAGCGCGCATCTCGGAACCCGAAATTTTTTACAAAATCCGGATACCCATTCCAATATGAGTTCAACCATATAAAAATTATCAAATTCTGATACCATTTTGTCCCTCAAATCATGATTTTTCATTTAAGGAAATTTCTTCAAAAACCAATATTTTTCCCAACCCAAACACAATTTAAATGATAAAAATGAAGATAAAATCATTGAATACATTAATGACTAGGTGAAGAACAATTACCCCAATCGATTAGCTTGAAAACCCCCAAAAGTCGCTCCTAAATCCGGAGTCCGAAACTCAAAATATGAAGAAAAATAGCCAACCCTCGACTTATATGAATCTACCAGGACTTCCGCACTTGCGACAAAATTAGCTGCTTCTGCGCAACCGCAAGTGCACATGACCAACCGCACCTGCGCTCTGCTCCGCTACTACGCCCAATGATCCTCTTCTGCGGTATCACGCGTGCATTCAAAATTCTCCGCATCTGCGGAGTTTGCCCAGACAAGCTCAACTCGCACCTGCGCCTCCTTCTTCGCACATGCGCCCAAGGTCCGCAGGTGCAATTACACCAGAACTCAACCCTCTCCAAAACCATGAAAATTATCCGAAACTCATCCGAAACACACTCGGGGCCCTCGGGACCCCGTCCAAGCATACCAACAAGTTCCATACCCTAACATGGAACTGCTCGAGCCCTCAAATCAGATCAAGCCACGACGAAACTATGAATCACACCATGAATCGAGCTTATGAACTTTCAAATCTTCAACTTCTAAAACTCGTGCCGAAACCTATCAATGCAACCCGGAATGACGCAAACTTTGCAGACAAGTCCTAAATGACTTCACGGAGCTGTTCCAACTCTCGCAATCGCATTACGACCCCGATATCACAAAAGTCAACTATGGGTCAAACTTATCCATTTTTCAAACTTCAAATTTTCCAACTTTCGCCGAATTGCCTCAAATTACTCTACGAACCTCCAAATCCAAATCTGGATGCGTGCCTATGTCCAAAATCACCATACGAAGTTGTTAACATCATCCAAAACTTATTCCGGAGCCGTTTACACAAAAATTCAACTCCCGGTCAAATTCTCACCATTTAAGCTTCCAAAACTAAAATCTTTCTTCCAATTAGACTCTGAATCACCCGGTAACTGAATCCAACCATGCACGCAGGTCGATATACATAATGTGAAGCTGTTTAAGTCCTTATGCCTCCGAATGGAGCTTAAATTCTCAAAATGATCGGTCAGGTCATTACATTCTCCCCCTCTTAAAACAAACGTTTGTCCTCGAACGTGCCAAAAATTGCCTCAAAGTCTTCAATTCACTTAATGCACACTCCTAACATACACCCGCGGGTGATCCCACATAACCCCTATCTACATAAGCCTGACGAAACCATCTCAACTGCAATTAGCCTTTCAAATATAAACTTCTCAAATAAATATCCTTCAAACATAGTTCTTCCAAGATCAATACTTTTCAAATATAAGTTTTTAAATAAATAAACGGTAGAACTCACTCACAAGGAATAACCACAGTAAAGAAATGCTAGGCGTAAAAAGAACAACTGAACAAAGGAAAGCTAAAAATGTAGCAACGATTCCACAATATCCCAGTCAACATTAGGGAAGCTAACACGAGTCAAATAGTTCCAAATAAAGGCAATTCAACTAAGATATGGTGATCTAAACTCCTTTTTAGGTTGAGCAATTACGAAAGATTTCAACAATTCAATTAAGGATAAGCAGCAGAAAATAATCGTAACTCCAATTAAGGCTAAACAATTAAAGGATGAGATAATAGTAATTTCAATTAAAGATAGGCAGTTTATGAAAAATATAACATGACGGTAGAAGAGGTAAAATCTGCAGTTAAGTCAAATAAGCTTCAATTAGACAGTAAAAGGGAATCCTAAAACAATTATCTTTAATTAAAGCATGTAGAAGTGAAACTAGCAAGTAGGAACCCAACGTATCAAGAACAACTTCCTAGACGGTAAATATAAGGACCTAAGAACCCAAAAGGGAAACTTCCCACAAATAAGTCCGAGCATGCACTCATCACCTCACGTACACGGACTACAATCAACATAGAAGACTCAAATCATAAGGGATAGTTCCCCCACACAAGGTTAGGCAAGATGCTTACCTCAAAGACGACGAGCCGGTACTCTAAAAAGAACTACTCGGGTGATAAGACCTCCGGACGAATCAAATCTAACCAAAATAACTTCAATGCACAAATAAAACTCGTAATAAATTATTTCGAATCATAAAGTCTAAATCTTAAAAGAATCCAAAAGTCGACCCAAAATCTGACCCTCGGGCCCGCTTCTCAGAACCCGACAAATTTTAAAAAATCCGATTACCCATTCCGATATGAGTTCAACCATACAAAAATTATCAAATTCTAATACCATTTCGTCCCTCAAATCATGATTTTTCATTTTAGAAAATTTCTTCAAGAACCTACATTTTTCCTAACCCAAAACACAACTTAAATGATAAAACAGAAGATAAAATCATGGAATACATTAATTACTAGGTGAAGAACACTTACCCCAATCGATTAGCTTGAAAACCCCCAAAAGTCGATCCCAAATCTGGAGTCCAAAACTCAAAATATGAAGAAAAATAGCCAACCCTCGACTAATATGAATCTGCCAGGACTTCTGCACCTGCAACAAAATTAGTCACTTCTGCGCAACCGCATGTGCGCATGACCAACCACACCTGCGCTCCGCTCTGCTTCTGTTCCCAAGGATCCACTTCTGCGGTACCGTGTGTGCATTCAAAATTCTCTACATCTGCGGAGACTGAACAGACCTGCTCCTCTCGCACCTAAGCCTCCTTCTTCGCACCTGCGACAATCGTACTTGCACCCAAGGTCCGGAAGTGCGATTACACCAGAACTCAGCCCTCTCAAAAACCATGGAAATTATCCGAAACTCATCCATAACACACGGGTCCATCGGGACCCCGTCAAAGCATAGCAACAAGTTCCATACCCTAACACGGACCCGCTCGAGGCCTCAAATCACATCAAACCATGACGAAACTACGAATCTCACCATGAATCGATCTTATGAACTTTCAAATCTTCAACTTCTAAAACTCGTGCCGAAACCTATCAATTCAACCCGGAATGGCGCCAAACTTTGCAGACAAGTCCCAAATGACTTCACGGAGCTGTTCCAACTCTCGGAATCGCGTTCCGACATCGATATCACAAAATTCAATTGTGGATCAAACTTCTCCATTTTACAAACTTCAAATTTTCCAACTTTCGCCGAATTGCCTCAAATTACTCTACGAGCCTCCAAATCCAAATCCGGACGCGCGCCTATGTCCAAAATCACCATACGAAGCTTTTGACATCATCTAAAACTTATTACGGATCCGTTTACACGAAAAGTCAAATCCCAGTCAAATTTTCACCGCTTAAGCTTTCAAAACTAGAATCTTTCTTCTAATTCGACTCCGAATCACCCGGTAACTGAATCCAACCATGAATGCAGGTCGATATACATAATGTGAAGTTGTTCAAGGCCTTATGCCTCCAAATGGATATTAATTTCTCAAAACGACCGGTCGGGTCGTTACACCTGCTCCATATCAAATATACAGTATTTTTGTTCGGGGACAATTAGAAATAGTCACTTATACTTATCCCTTGCACGTGCATGCCTTTTGCTTAACTATGACCATAACTTGTGTATAGTGACCACAGACCTGGTTCATGCATATGTTCCTTTGTTAATCATCAAAACCAAAATTGCTCGGTTCAACATGCACAATAAGTGGCACTACCTATGCCACTTTACTATTTATTGAGTATAATATTGATGATTTTGTGAGAAAAATAAAAGAATGAGGGGGTATTTATAGTTAAAATAGGAAAAACGTATAATTATAAAAAATTTGGGGTTAAAATAATGTTGGGGGTTATATGGCTATTTTAGAAATAGCCAACGGCTATTTTGGCAGGTCAAACGACCATTTTATAAACTTTAATAACGACTAGAAAAAAATCTGGGGTTAATTTTTTTTTAAAAAAAAATAGTCGTTGGGCCTGTTTGAGCCCACTTAGGACCGGTCGAACCGACCCATTTAGCAGCCGATCCCGGGCCCAAACAGTCCCGGTCTCGCCGGCCTTTTTCAAGGCACTGGCCCACCTGGAATCCCACCCCCACCTGGTCTCGGTCCGAAACGGTTAGGCCCTTTTAGGCCCACTACCCATTTAGGTTCGCGGGCCTAGTTCGGGCCCGCGCCTAACCGACCCACATGCCACCCTTATATATATATATATCATTAACTATGGTTGAGTGTTAAAAATGAATGATAACACGTTAAACTAAACACATTAGATTAACGCGTAAATCATAAAATGTGAACTTACTTGTTCTTCGTGAAGCTGAAGCGAAAATGTAAAATGAACCGCGACTGGAATCACTGGTCAGTGGTGGTTGTCACGGTGCGACGGATCAACCCCCTCCTAAATCACAGTCTAATGTCACGTCCTTAGTCGTTAACTAAGTACACGTGCGACACTTGACAACTCGTTGCACAAATTTCTCACGTTCTTGCTATGCCAAGTCAGCCTTACTACACTCAAGATCTCTAAGAGAATGGTAGAAATAACACAAGATAATTTTTAGGGAGGCTTCGTATTAGAGAGAACTTGATTGTTTTGCCTGATGAGTTTACATATGAATGCCCTCTATTTATACTAACCACCTAGGGGCTAGGGTATAAATAATAATTATTCCACAAGTCCTTCCATATTTACAAATCAGTACATTCTCTAGAATCTTCTATACAGTTAGAATCTTCCAAGGATTTTCCTAGTAATTCCATAGGGTTCTAGGGTCTTCCTAATGAAACCTCTATATTTTTCTAGAACCTTCATACTAGTGCATAAATATATAGAGCTTTCCCAAGGAAATTCTCCATAGTTCTAGAATATTTTTCCAAGATATAGTCCCTAACTAATGTAACCTTTCCATATGGCAAAAATATATGCCAAGTCACACCTATGTGGCATGATGATGTGGCGAGTCATGACACTCTCCCCCACCCAATTTTGTGCCGCCCTCGGCATAAAGCATCAACCCGCATGTGCGCACCTCACCTTGGCGTCACTGAAAATCTTTGTCCATTAGCCATGATGCCATATGAAGAGGTTCACCTTCCCACTGGTCACCTTTATTTTTGCCTTTTTTGTACTTTGGACGGCTAGCAATGATGGCCTCTCCGCCCATTGGATGCCCCTCCTTGCTCTTGACCGGAATCTTCTCATGACTCAACCAAGTCTAGTAGCTTCTCAAGCATCAAGTCCATGCTTCCACTCCCTATTTGGATGCCCTCCGTGGTCCAGCCTTACTGGCAAACTTGAACCCTCTGCTTGGTGCATCGTCTGAGTCTGATAGCATGCACTTTGTAACTCGCCATCCTCTTCAACTATGTCCGTCCAAATTTTCTTGTTGCAGCCATGCTCCATTCGCATGGTGCCAAGATAGGGTTTGGAATCCCCTACTTTCGGCTTAGATTCCAAGCGCATCCCTCCAATGTAGTCGGTTTCTCCTGTGTCACCCTTATGTGCTTGAGCAAAGTTCCCGATCATTGCTGCAAGCTTTCCCAACTCTGGGCATTCACTTGCCCGATGTGATCCTTCATAGAAGTAGTACCCTCCCTTAGACACGTACTCGTTACCGTTTTTCGGCTCCTTGCTGTTTATCTTGAACCCCTGTCCGTTATGGGATGGCCCCTTGCCATTACCCTTATATACCTCGGCTATGACTTTCGCATTGTCCTCATCATGATCTCCCTCATCCATCTCGGTGTTGCCTTCTTTGGACTTGGCAGTCTCCATCTTGAGGTCAACAAGTGACTCAGCTACCTCTATGGCCTCATTCACGTTGGCTACTTGATGTCTTCTTAACTCCTGCTTTGCCCAATTTTGCAACCCATCCATGAAGTAGAAGAGGGAATCTTCCTCAGACAATGACGAGATTTGCAGCGTTAAGGTACTGAACTCGCGCGCATACTCCCAAATTGTGGTCTTCTGTCGGAGCTCCCTTAGCTTCCGCTTAGCCTCATACACCACATTCATCGGGTAGAATTGCTTCTTCAACTGCTTATTGAACTTCTCTCACGTCTCAATCTTGCATAGCCCTTTTTTCCATGTTGGCACACTTCCGATGCTACCCCAACACAACAACCACGATGAAGTACATTAAGGCATTGCGTACCTTAACAACGTCGTCATCCTCCCTGACTACCTCAAAGTACTTGTCCATCCTCCAAAGTAAGTCAGCCGCCTCGCGTGCATCCCGTGCACTGCCATACTGCTTTCGGTTAGGGACCTTCACGTTGGTCCCTTCTGCAAGTACCAAGCCCTTGGTAATTCCGACCATGGTTCTCTACAAAACTTCCTTCTAGTAATCTCTTGTATTCTTTCAAACATTCCTTAGTCATAACCTGGCTCCGATATCATGTTGTCACGTCCTTAGTCGTTAACTAATTACACGTGCGGCACTTGACAACTCGCTCACGATCTTGCACAACTTGCTCACGTTCTTGCTATGCCAAGTCAGCCTTACTACACTCAAGATCGCTAAGAGAATGGTAGAAAGAACACAAGAGAATTGTTAAGGGAAGCTTTGTATTAGAGAGAACTTGATTGTTTTGCTTGATGAGTTTACACATGAATGCCCCTATTTATACTAATCACTTAGGGGCTAGTGTGTAAATAATAGTTGTTCCACAAGTCCTTCCATATTTACAAATAAGTACATTCTCTATAATCTTCTATACAACTAGAATCTTCCAAGGATTCTTTTAGTAATTCCATAGGGTTCTAGGATCATCTTAATGAAACCTCTATATTTTTCTAGAACCTTCCTACAAGTGCATAAATATCTAGAGCTTTCCCAAGGGAATTCTCCATAGTTCTAGAATATACCACACCAAGATCTAGTCCCTAACTTATGTAACCCTTCCATATAGCAAAAATATATGCCAAGTCACATCTACGTGGCATGATGATGTGGCGGATCATGACACTAAACGCTAATTATATGCGATAGAGAATATGATGTGTTGAGAGTCTGTCTCTCTTCTGTAACACTTTAGATGTACTTATATAGGAAATAATTAAAGTTAAACTAATTACCCTAATGGGCCTTAGAGCACCCTTTATGGGTGGACCCATAATTTCCTACAAAAAATTATACACGTAAGATATATATTTTTTATTCATTAGTTTGGTATAAATACCGACTACGACTAAGTTTTTACTCTTCGGTGTGCCTCCAAAATTATGTTACTTGTTACTCAAGCCAATTAAATAGGATCTCGTGATCTTATAATAATGCCAAAGAGTTTGCTTGTAATACGCTCCACCTGCTTAATTATGCATTTTCCTTAACAACAAAACTTGTCCGGACCTTTTCGCCAACTACTAATGTTGTTTTTTAGCATGCTGGGAACACAATAGCTTTACGTATGTCTTGTAATAACGAAGGCTGAGCACATTAGGAAAGTGTCCTGAAAATAATATAACATGATCGAGGGGTAATAATCAATATGAATGATAAATGCGATAAAAAAAAAAGGAAAGTAGTAATCAATATGATAGTGGAGAAACGAAGTATTGTCTTTTACGTTTCGAAAGTATGAAATCAATCCAGTTGTTAATTTTTCTTTTTCTTTTTTAATTCCAACAACCCGGGCTTTCACTTCCCATGGTGATGGTGGGTTTGACATCGACTCCTACCTTATTTATTATAAAACCAAGAAAAGATACAATAGGAGGGGGACATAAAACCAAAACCTTCCGATAAATTACATAATTGAAAATCTACAATTAAGACATATCTAATAGATATAGCAGATCCAACAATGGAGCCAAATTATCATATATCTGTTATATGTGCTTATATGTCCTAAAATAAAATAAAACTCTTTTCGTCGCATTGTGGACATAAAAGCACTTTAAAGGCGTACAAATAAAGTTAGCTATCTTACATCAGAAAGCAGACTATCATCTCGCAATAAAATGGTTCTTGACAACTTTATGTCTTAGATTAAGCAATTGTATCATGTCAAATTTATAATATCTGAAAGTATGATTAGGGAGATTAATGTCATTGAAGATCATAATCTTATGTATCTCATGGCTCCATTTACGAGTATGTCTGTCACATTATTAGTTTCTCTGTAGCAATGCCTAATAACACTATTGTGAGTTTGTATGAGTTGTTGTGCCTCTTTGATGATACTATCGACATGCCAGGACAATTTCAAAGTATTGTTCAATATATCGATAACCAGTTTAAAGTCGGCATAATCCATTTGTTATTATATGTTATATTGGTAAATATTTATTAATATTTATGTCACAACAAATAATATAACTTTAATAGTTAAAATTTAAAGTGATAATACCTATCTTACCTTCATTAGTTTGATGCCAACATGAAAGTAAAAATTTATCCCACCCACGGTGTTCAACTCTAGAAATTATTTTTGAAATTTGTGTGACTATTTCCTAACTATATATGCTAATTAGCGGCCCTCAAAGTGGCTACCTAGCATCATTTCACCATTGTTAGTCACAGTATGATCTTTTCGGCCTTTTCTCAAGCCATGTTAGTCTATAGGGCTAAAATTTGCCTTTAAAAGTAATTGGATGAATTATTCTTTTTATAGACAAAAATTACAGAAATATGATACTTTTTGTGATGAATTTTTAATTTTTGACCTCCACTTACTTTATGGATGGAACTTCACCGTTAAAAATTAGAAATGTTGCTTATGGGCTTGTTGTGATATATACTATTAATCATGAATTTGGTTTGGATATAATTTTTATTATGGAATAATTATTTATTTTATTTTAATAAAATTTTAAATAGATCATATATTTGTTGTGTCCTTTACTTATATAGTAAATGATTTAGTGTATAGAGTTTAGGTTATACACGAAAGATTAAATCATCGGTTCTTATAAGTATAAAGATTATGTTCACAATCTGATAATAAAATTGGACAAACCATAAAGAATGATTGTAACACAAGATTAAATATAATTTATCTTGATTATGTGAATGATTTAATTTCGACTTCTTGTGCTAGTACATTTTGTATGTATTGAACGGACAAAGTAGAGATAAGTATTTTATACTGACTTAATAAAATAACTTCTCTAGCCACTAAACGTACTTATACTCTTAATCTTGATATAATTATTATTAGTTGTGTACATTATTTATTGTTTTGATTTGCTAAAAGGCGAGATTCTTTTGTGTGTCAATATGCTTGGTAAAATGGACAATGATGATATACATTGGCGAAGTAATAGTTGGTTGATGGAATCCATGTCACGGTCTAGAGATTGATGATACACCTTTATGAAAGCTTATAAGTTTTCATGTTTAAACCCTGCATGTGAATTTCGTATCCGTCACATGAAATAAGTTAAGCGAAAATCTAAAGGAAATAATCAATGAATTAAATTGTCAGTAGTTTGATTTATTTAATTAATATTTAAATCTTAACATGGGGAGTTAACTAAGGTTTAATGGAAGATATTCGGAATTGAACTGAGGAGTGCAGTTACAAAATTTTTAGTGGTATGATTCGTAATTTATGTCATGGGCGGCTTTCCATCAATGCCCCATGACCCCTTGGACGCGCCCCGTGGCGTCCTAGCAAGCATCCTAACGCCTAGCGCCACGGACGGCCCCGTGGTCTTGGCCGCTTCAAGTGACAAGCGCGCAGGTGCCTCTGTCGCCCCACCAATTTCCCTCGCTAGCGCCCAGCCGCAAGCAGCTGCCAACAGCGCCGCGCGCACAGACAATGCCGCGCGCGCA
>ML280119.1:0-19684 GCA_005239495.1 Nicotiana undulata | reverse complement strand
TTCCGCAAAAAAAAAAGGGCCCCCCTCCCCCCCCCCCCCCCCACACATCTTGTTTTAAATCAATAATTTGGAATTTTGATAATAACTTCCCAAACCTCTTATTTTCTATTTGTTTTGTCTGACTAATTCATATAATTCGAGTTCTGGCGGGACCCATAGTTGGGGTCCTTGAAAAGTGCCTAAGACCTTATCTTCGAGGTAATTTGAGCCCTTACCCGATCCTTGGTGACGCAAACTGGTTAAACCAGAGTTATTTGCAAATAGGTTCCCTAACACACCTCAAACTCGTTAGGTGAAGATTCTCTCTTCTAACACCTCCTTAAAAGAGTTGTCACGCGTCAAAACCTGATTTCTCTAGAAAAAGGGGCGCGACAGTATGGCGACTC
Source organism: Nicotiana undulata (assembly GCA_005239495.1). Lineage (NCBI taxonomy): Eukaryota > Viridiplantae > Streptophyta > Magnoliopsida > Solanales > Solanaceae > Nicotiana > Nicotiana undulata. The sequence goes on along the minus strand of ML280119.1, from coordinate 19,298 downwards.
TACTAGGTATATTTTTAGGCTCTTACCAAATCGAATTTGATTTGAATTAGTCTTTTCTGACAAAGGTGTCTTTTATTATTTTCTTGTTGTTACACGAATATCCAGCTCCCGTTTCCCTTTATTTACCACATGCACACCCTTTTCCGTCCCCCCTTTCATTTGAATTCGCATTAATGTGCAAATCTCTGCTCAACTTGGCTATAACATGTGTTTTCCTTTTATTTCTAGTCGTGTTTTCTTGCTGTAAGTCATTTGTTAAATTACTACATCATGTTTCTCCCCACCCTTACTCCCTCGCTTACTTTATTACAATTTCCACATTGCGCGAACTAACTTTTTCCATGTTTTCCTTTCTTTAATGTCTTTATTTTCCATTTTAATACTGCATTTACTGTTTTCATCATGCAAAATATTTGACAACTGTTGTTTTATCTTTGCATAAAGCATGCTCCATATTATATTCCACTCGTACCTAATTAATACCATAGCGGCTCTTGATGAGTGTCCGTGCTCTTTCTTAATCACCCTTTATATTTGGAAAGGCTTATTTGCGGTTAAACTAGTCGATCAACGGTGCGGTCGACGGTTCTGTGCCTTTCCCTCTCAGGCTGTCCGCTTGAAGGTACCGGTTTAGAAACTTATAGAAACCCCCATTATAATATTAACTGTGCATGCATAATGTCCAAACCTAGTATGTGTTAGAACACTGCACGAGTAATAACCCATTAAGGCAAGCCTTGCCAAAAGTCTGTCGGGATTTCCTTAATCCCAATGGACACAATCATGATCAGTGCATTATTTTGAGAAAACATGTCAATATGTTGATCATTAATGTATAAATAGCCATGTCCAGAGGGGGAAAGGGCTAACTTTATTTTTTTTCCAGAAATGAGGCACGAAGTCCCCATGTTCGGCATGGTTCAAAGTATACCATCTTTGCTGCTGGATTGGTGGGAACATCTCTGACCAAGTGAAAAAAATCATGTGAAAAGACTCCTCAAGAATTTACCCTCTTTGTTAGACATTCAGCCAAACAATGCATTATTAAAGGCCACCACCATGTTTTGGGATGAGAAGATAGTCGTCTTCCGTTTTGGCGACATAGAAATGACTACTCTTTTAGAAGAAATAGGAGGCTTCGTTGGGCTCCCATGGGATAGCCCTGGTTTGTTTGTACCGGAAAACCGCACTTCTCGAGGTTTCTTAAAAATGATGGGTGTCAAGAAAAATGATGAGTTAATATGTTTGAAGAAATATTACATACCATTCGAGTTCCTTTATGAGCGTTATGGACACAACAAGTCGTATCACCTTTATCATGATGAGTTTGCCATCACTTGTTTGGCTTGGACTCATCGTCGGGTTTTCATATTCATTGTCTATTTTCTGGGAATGCTGGTATTTCCAATACAGGGAGAAAGGATCCACACTCGCCTAGCTATGGTGACTAAGACACTGATGGAGGGGATTGTGGGGAAAACTTATACTATTGTCCCTATGATTTTGGATGAGATGTACCGAGCCCTAGACCGTTGCAAAAAGGGGTACATGCATTTCGAGGACTGCAATATGTTGCTGCAAGTATAGTTTTTAGAACACCACCAGAGAGGAGAATACAGTCAAGAACTTCTTCGACGACCATGTAATGACCACATAGCCTATCACCATCCGAAGAGAATGACTTTTATCCTATACATGTTTGCACAATCGGGAAACGCTGTAATTTGGGTGCATTTCTTTAGTGATTTGACTGATGACAAGGTACACTAGATGTTCGAGTGGTTCCCTAGCAATGAATTCATCATCAGGTCGAGAGATGATCCTCATCTAGTGCTAATCAGATTGAGGGGGATCTATCCTTACGCTCCTATCAGGGTTATGAGGCAAGCCGGGAGAAAGCTGGTTATACCACGAGTTTCCAAAATGGTTCAGTACAAAGCAGACTTTCAGGGGAACTCCATTCCATTCAAGTTCGAGGCACATCACATGTGGCAACAAAAGATCATTGTGGAGAAAGATACCATCGAGTCAGATCGGTATCACGCCGGCCATATGTACTTCTACCCATCATGGTTGGTAGATGACATAGCAAGAGATGTCAAGGTCGAGGTTAATTTGATGAATAGGGTCATAGATGAATCTGCTGAAGCACAAGTCAAATAGAGGAGGTTGGGCAAAAGGGTTTTCGAGTATGAAGCCAGGAATTTGGAGTATCATAAAGTGGACATGGAAGCAATCAACGAATGGAGGGGAATCACCACTAAGTCAATAGAGAGGTTGGAGTATTTGGAGCAGTGGTTGATGGAGCTTGAGGGAAAGATGAGGAAAAGGTTCTCGGACTGTCAAAATATAGAGGGAAATGAAGGAGGACATCTAACAAGGGCATATCCGCTGCTAGACATGAGCGACCTTGGGAATCTGATTGATGGAGCAAAGAAGGCCAAGCAAGGAGAAGACCCTTATGGGACCAAATAGATTAGGACTGATGTTTTACTTTCTTTCAAGATTCGTTTTAGATTTTTTTGTAATAAGGAAAATGCCATTAGTGACTCTTCATAAATATTACCATCTTAGTAGGGATTAGGTTCATTCATCATATTAATGAAATGACACAGTTATTGGCATTTAGTTTTCTCCAAATATATATGTCGCTAGGCATACCTCGGGTACAACGAGATCTCCAAATTAGGACGTGAATTTATAATTCCGCAATACGTGTTTAAATACCACAAATATCCTTTTAATATTCCTTACTGACTTGTTTACCTTTTCGTTTTCTTCTTTTGTTTTTTTATTCCCATCCCCTAAGGTTGGTTCGTGCATACTGGCATCATCAGCATATCACACCAGATCTAGAGGTCATCCGCCTCCTCCTCCTCCAAGTGATCATAAAAACAAGGGAAAATCTAAGATGGACAAGATGAGTGGTATCGGGAAAGACAACGTCACACATGCAGAGAATGTCAAAACATCGGATGATCAGAATACTACGGCATAGAATTACTTGGTTTTACAGTAATAACAAAAGATATTTGAGTTACAATGGGAAATTTGAGCAGGTCCGTAACATGGCAAACCATTACCTTACCCTGATTGTTCCTAACATCAATCAAGAAAGCACCCAAAACCCAACACCTCCTCAAAACACATAAAACCAACACCCGCAAAATCCTCACGCACCTCATCAGTATGCCACGCCTCCCTAAAATCATAATCCTCCACAAGTACCAACTCCTCCACATCATCACAATCATCCGATCCAGTACCCACAAACCACCACCTACCACACTCCTCAAAACGCACCACAGCCTACCCCTGATCCCTAAAAATCAACCAATGACCACCACTATGCCCAAATTCCCGAAGTCCACCAAAGTAAACCTATATACGTGGAAACCTTACCTCACGCTTCACAACAAACCCTGTATATACCTGAATCCGCCGAGAAGGACTTGCTCATCATCAATATAGCAGAGGTACTCAAGGAACTTACTAGCCGACTCCAAAGTGTCGAAGGTGGTAAAGGCATGAAGGGTTTGAATTATGAGCATTCGTGTATTCCACCAGACGTAGAACTGCCAGAGTGTTACAAACCTCCTAAGTTCGAAATGTGAGACGGGATAGGTGAGCCGAATGTATATTTGAGAACATAATTTGATGGATATGTTCAGGTTCAACACATAAAAAGCACCAAACGTCTTCTATATTCAGAATCTTAAAAAGAGGCCGATGGAAATTTTCCCTGAGTATTACACTCGGTGTAGTTCAGAAGCTGCAAAAGTAAGGCGAGCACTGGAAGAAGAGCACATGACAAGTTCTTTGTCCGAGCTCAGGATCCGTAGTATTATGAGAGACTGATGGTTATTGAGAACCATAAGTTTTTCGACATCATAAAATTGGGGGAAAGAATAGAAGAGGGGATTAAGAGTGTAATGGCAACAAATTTTGAGGCACTCCAGGATACAAACAAAGCCTTGCTGTCAGGTGGCATTTATAAAAAGAAGGAAGTAGGGGCAGTGATGGTGAAGGTCCGAAATCTCCTCTCACATACCAAACACCCCTGCCAACATATCAGCCTTCACCTCCCAGATACGAACAAACCGCCGCCGCTTACCATACTTACAACACTTAGACAACATACTACAACTCACAACAAGCCCGCCAAAACTACCAAAAACCCAGACTAAATTTCAACCGCAGACTGCCCAGACAATACACCCCCTATTTTTCAACGCATCGACCAATTGTATGAAAGACTAATGATGTCGGTTATGTAACTCCCATTCCCATTGTTGCCATGTAAAACTCCTCCCAGTGGGTCAATCAAAACAAGACATGTTCCTACCACTCGGGCATGAAGGGTCATACTATTGATGAATGTCTCACTTCGAAGGATAAGATTCAGACATTGATTGACACAAAGTTTATACAAGAAAAAGAGGTTGCACCTGATGTCCGCAACAATCCACTCCTGGATCAGAGGGGAGAGGTTGTAATTGTTAAAGAAACTGATGAAGAATAGGATCCGGAAGGGTCGATCGGGTTCATTCGGGAAATGGATTATCTTAAAATACCTCTTGTACCTCTTACACCTATTGTAGTACGAATACAGTCACCGATTGAAGTTAAGATAGCCGCACCAAATTCGTTCGAGGTTGAAGTAGCAACGCCCTCAGCCACGCAAACTTCGTTTGAAGTAGAAGTGACCACACCTTTCTCCGTGACGGTAGCACTTAAACTGTCCTCTAAGTCCAATTCCATACCCTGGGACTATGCTGCAGAAGCGAGAAGGAAATGAAAGGGGAAAATGGAAGAAACAAGTGCAGCACAAGGTATGACGAGAACTGGTAGGGTTTACACGCTCGAGCATTTGGGAGGAACAGGTAAGGAAGTTTCTTCCAAGCAGCCTATCATTGAAACTAGCCTAGATGATCTTTGGAGAAAGGTGCAAGCAAGAGAGTATTCTATGGTTGATTCATCTGAACAAAACCCCTGCTCAGATATCCATTCTGTCACTACTGCAGAATTCTGAGGCACATAGGAATGCGTTGATGAAAGTGTTGAACGAAGCTTATGTACCCAACAACATTACCAGTGGGGAGATGGCCAATATGTTAGGGTAAGTATTGGAGAGACATAAGATCTATTTCCACGAAGATGAATTGCCGCCGGAAGGGTTAAGTCATAACAGGGTGTTGCATATCATAGTGCAGTGCGAAGAAATATTCATTGCAAAAGTCTTGATAGATGGGAGTTCGAGTCTCAATATTTGTCCATTGACTACTTTGAAGAGATTGGGTAAAGGTTTGTGTGAAATACGAGCAGGAATTATGAACGTGAAAGCATTCGATGGGTCTTAAAGGGCTACGATTGGGGAAACCAATCTCTGTTTGCAGATGGGACCGACTTGGTTTGCTTTTGAATTTCAAGTGCTAGACATATCCGCCTCATACAATCTACTGTTGGGACGACCTTGGATACACGCTGCTGGGGCTATAGCTTATAGACCACATTAGGATGTGAAGTTTGAATGGAACCATGAGGAAGTTATCATCCATGGAGACGAGAGTAATCCTATATACACCAATCATATTATTGCGGTTGTTGAGAATAAAAGGAAGTTGGGTGGAGAGACTTACCATCGCATTGAGCATGTCAACGTGATTGAGAAAGAGAAATGGTGGAGTAGCGAAATAGAGAGCATATTGGCATAGGCAGGGTATGAACCTGTAAGGGGCTCGGTAAGAATCTCCAGGGTATCACCAAACCAATATTGCTAAAGCGTCACGTCACAACTTCGGACTAGGATATCAGTACACCTGGCATGAGTAACATAATTGATCGCCAGCATGGCGTGGTCCTTACAACCCTCTAGAGAAACTACTACCACATTTGAGCCAATGCTTTAATCAGGCCGACATGATGTGGGGATCTGAAGAAGATGAAGTCCTAGCGGGCTTACAGAATTTGTTCCTGGAAGATAAAGACATGGATTGCAGTGCAATAGTTGAGGAGGAGGAAGAGGAAGGCCTCGTCATTCAGACCGTGGAGGAAGGAGTTGTTCTTAGGAACTGGACCGCCACACCATCACGGGACCGCCGAGTTCCAGGGTAGCCTGGCTGCGAGCATCACTTATCTTGAAAATAATTTTTATGAGCATTTTCAAGACATTTTTCAGTATTTTGTGATTCTGCTTTAAAACAATTGTTTGGATCGTTAAAATTGGTTTGTTTGATATTTTGGTATTCATCAATTGTTAGATATTTTATTATTTATCATTATCCTTTACATTTTTCTCTCTACATAATTAATATTTCTTATCCTGATGAACAAACAACTGTGACGTGCAATGAGACAATTCAACATAAGGATAATAACTCGGAGGAAATAGAAGAAAAATATAAAATACCTGAGGAAATTGTCAGAGAAGTGGAAAATTTTGAGAACAAGCCTAAGTCCAATCTGGACGAAATCGAGATAGTCAATTTAGGAAATTATGAAACAATCAAACAAACTCGCATAAGCATTCACCTGTCACCATCAGGGAAAGAAGAGTACACTCGTTTCCTGAAAGAGTGTGAAGATATTTTTGCATGGTCTTATGATGATATGACTAGTTTGAGCACGTCTATTGTTTACCTTGAAAATGGTAATTACAATAAAATTTTATATTGTGGTTCTAAAAATACGTGATTTATTTTAATACTAGTTGTTAGGAAATGGATGCTAAGTGTGAGTAGGGGAAAAAAGGATAAGAGTAAAAGAAAGCAGAGATGTGTAAACCAAGTTTCCCTAGGTCAGGGTCTAAAGATGGCCGAGATACGGCCTCGAGGTCGAGGTACGGTGTTAGCAGTGGGTGATCGATGGAGATCTAAGGGCCTCGAAGAGGGATTTTTATGATCAATGATGAGTAATAAATAAGAACAATCAATGAAACACAATAAATGTAAGTAATAAAGCAATACAGAGACAATAGAGTATGTTTGAGTTAGAGAGCAGAGAATGTTCTTGTTCCTTCTATTGAATATCATGTATGCAATAAATGATAAGGGTCCCCTTTATATAAGAGGGGGAATTCCAACATTGTACATGTGAATTTATTATAAAGATGTATGGCTGGTACATCAATTTAATGTCACAATACGGACTCGTACTATTCTTTTAGACCTAGTCAATTTCTAACCACGTGCCCTCCAGGAGTTTCTCGCTTGTCCATGATAGCCACTGATTTACATTGTCCCGAGGTCGAGCATAGGGAACGCTCGGGGTCGATCCTCGAGTTGGGCCTCGAGCCTTTTGAAGACGTGCTATGGGATGCCACAATAATCATAGAATCAGTCTCTCCGATTTTAGCTGTATACAGATAGTCCCCCCGTTTCTTAAAGTGAAATGATAATAAACGATCTTGAATACTCGCTTCTTCGATACTCCCACCATGATGTCAGACCCGTCATAGCATTAAATGAAATGATTTGAAGGCTGCGTAGAGGTCGCTGTCAGCACGATTATCAAGAAGACCACGAACCGTTTTGGTTCAACTTTTCAGCTTCTCAAACCTTGCCCACAATGGCTTATATAAATACCCCATTTATTTGTCATTCATACCTTTACAACGCCTTCAATTTTCTAGAGTTGAGTTTATCATCTTCTACATGAATCTTCTCTATGTGCTTGCTTAGTTATCTCCTTTCTTAGAAACATTATTATAAGTATGGCAAAAAATCCAAAACGGTACCTCAAAAAGAGGCACCACTTCTTCACCACGCCCGTCCAAGGGCAAAACAAAAACACCACCGAGTATCGAGCAATGCATCCCTGGTCACCTCGATACGATATCTGACTTTAACATCGATAAAACTCCTACCACACCAAGCCGATGCGAGCCCATGTCTCGGTACATCAGTGTGGTAACCAAGGTGGAGAGAGTGAAAACGTATTGTCGTTGGTGGGGAGGCAGTACAAATAGAAATCCCCAAAGTTGAGGAAAGCATAGTGACAGACGAAGCTGGCTTCCTCGGCTTATACATATACCCTTTCACTCTGGGTCCCAGAGAATCTTCTCCCCACCGATAGACCCGGTGATTCTTGACTTTTGCCGCTAGTACCGAGTGACACTCGGTCATATATATCCTTCCTTCTGGAGGATTGTATACATGCTTTGATATTTCTCCAACCGGGTCTACGGAATGAGCTTCACCCTCGACTATTTGATAAGGTTGTATAGCCCTCATCTCTTCCGATGGGGTTTAATTAAGCTACAACATCGGTATGCGAAGACGTTCTTTGCGAGCATCGATGAAGACAAAGACCGGGGATGGATTAGTCAGTTTGTTAGAGTAAGGACCTCAGACATCATTCTTGATGATAGGATGCTATTCCCGAAGGAATGGAACAAGAGGCGCAAGTATCACTACCTCGAGCACATTGTATTTCTCATTCTTTATCTTTTGAACTGATTTTTTATCATGCCGCCACCGTTTGGTTCCCCGGCGCGGCCCTGGACCTCCCAGGATGGATCAAACATTTAGACTCCATTTTTCCATACGGAAAGTGTGCTTGGCGTGATTTGGCCAAGACACGGTGGCAGGCCAAGAACCACGGTAATACCTTGTCGCAGCCGTTGCCATATTTCATATATGTGTTATTTGTGGCGGTAAGCATAATACATCATGACTGTGCAGGCCTCGGGGAAGGCGTGTCGACGAGACCGTCTCCTCCTGGTGAAGAAGGAACTTCGAAACCCGACAAGGGTAAGAAGAGAAAGAAGGAGACATCGGCTAAGTCTCCAAAATCAAAGAAGCCCAAGCTCCTCAAGCCAAAGATCGATGCCACGGTCTTGACTTTGGCTGTTGCGACGAGTCTTCGTACCGCTGACGAAGATGATGATGAGGATGAATTCCCTTTGGTATAAAAGGTAAGACGGGGTGCTGATGCTCCGAAAACTGTTGGGCGGGGGGGCCTCCGAGTTGAAGGTGGACGATGTGGACCAACCTCAAGCATAAGAGGTCATCGAGGAAGGTTTGAGTGCAGTCCCCGAGCCTCAAATCGGACATGGTACAGTATGTGTCGGCGAACCCTCTGCTGACAAGTCCGGAGGACCTGAACCCAAAATATTTCGGGGTCAAGCAGAAACTACGATAGAGATCGATGTCATGGTCGGCTTTGACTTAGGACCTTCATTTTTCCCAAGGGAAATAAGGGACGCGTAAAACATGGATGTTGCTGATGTGGGGGTCTCTCAGGGAGAGGACGATACATTTAGAGATTACTTATTCAGCCTCGAGCAGGATACTGACCTTGATGCCCCCGCTTCCCTTGAGGAGGCCGAAAGGCTTCAGAAGAAAGTGATATTCTCAACATACCATTTGTGCTTTAGATCTTTACCCTCGCTTTTCTAACTTCCATGCTTTACCGTAGGTAAAGAGGCTATGTAATAAGTCCTTATCCAAGCTTCAAGACGAATTTACTTTCCGCGCGGAGGAGCTCGATAAGCTCACCTCGAAGGTCAATGAATTGAATGCCTCGTAGTTTAATGAGCTTCGGACCAGTCTGGAAGGAGTGCATCAGGAGCAAACCAGCTTTGCCGAGCAGGTAATATGACATTCATGAGTTCACTTTCTTATTCTAATAAGTTGTTATTTACCATCTTGGTTTGGCTTTGCAGATCGAGCAGAAGAATGCCCTGATAGGGCAACTTCAGGAAAAGGCTGCCGCCAAGGATACGGAGATCCTCGAGCTGAAGAGGCAAAATGAGGTCGTGGCCTCGGAGAGGGACCTTTTCCGGGGAGAGTTGACCTTGAACCAGGGTTTTCTTCAGAGTGCCTAGGAGGAGGCCACTTCATTAGCTGTGTCCATGTCTGAGGCCGATGAGTATGTATCCTCGTATAAGAGAGATGTTGTTGCCGCCAATAATCGGGCTAGGGACATCTCCGAAGAGGCCGGACTCAAACAGGCTCGGGCCATTGACCACGCCCGTTCGCAAGCTAGGAGGCAAGCCCTTGATGATGCAAGCGCCAAAGATGTTGATCTCTCTGCTGAGATCGAGGAGGCCAGGACCTTAGAAGAAGAATCAGCACTTTCGACTTCCCCAAATGAGGGCTCCGGTAGCTACTTAGATAATATCTAGGGCGAGGAGTAGATTTGCCTGCTATTTTTGCTTTCCCTTTTCTTTCTTTTTGTGCATCGTCTCCTCGGAGGAGCTTTGCAATGATGCCTCTATTAATATATTTTTGGGAATGCCAAAAAACGTTTTTGTTTCAACTCTTATATTTTTCTACGCTTATGCAAAGCTAATCTTTTGAATTTTGAAGTCGGTTTTTTAGAGCCCATACCTGGTACAATAAGGACCCTCGAGATCGGTCACCATCTTGGGGCTAGATCGATATGGGGGTCTTAATAGCACTTTTTAGAGCCTATACTTGTGGTAACAGAGATCCTCGAGATCGGGAACCATCTCGAGGTTATATAGATACTCGTAGCTCCTTAGAGCCCATAATTATAGTGACATAAATCCTCGAGATCGGGCACCTTCTCAAGGCCAAATTGATATTGATGGCTCCTTATAGCCTATAATCATAGTAACAGAGATCCTCGAGATCATGTACTAACTCGAGGCTAGATTGATAGCTCCTTATAGCCTATTCTTGTAGTGACGGGGATCCTCGAGATCGGGAACTATCACGAGGATAGACTGATATGGGGACCTTGATCCTTTGAACATTGCATGATTGCGTCATTCATATGACATGACTATGAAGTGACCGAGGTTGTCCCACCAGAACACTTCCCCAAAACTGGTAATGGAACAGTCTGAGTTAATTGGCCTTCAAAGTAGGCGAACAGACGCCGCTTGCTCTATATATGTATTCGCTTTCTTCATTTAAAGTCTTTGCTGCTTTGAGCAACTATCTTTTTCATAGAGTTTTTCTCTCATCAATTCTTCTATCCTTTTAGCTTAAAGTTCTTGCTTTGAGTTTTTATCTCTTTTTTCTTGTTTTACCATAGCTATGGAAGTTATGCGTAAATCTGTCCACCAGCAAGAGGAGAGTTCTGCCTCTGCTTCTTGTCCAGTCGGTGGTACTGTTTAACCAAAGAATTAGATCCTTTGACCAAAGCTATTTTTAGGATAAACTCGGATTTCTGATAATCAAAGTAAGACTGAAAATTGTAAGTAAATAAATAAATGAAAATCAATGAGATGCATGAAAAGTAAAGTGTATTGCAATAGTAGTTCGAATGTGTGTTACATGTTATATTTTACTCCCTTATATAGGGAATTTCCTAATATAACGTCTACCTTTTTTAGTGATAGAGCATTAATGACTAATTATGACATTAATGTTGTGTTACAATGAGTAACTGTAACTGTTGCGTGAAGGTTGTGTAACGTGTGGATCATTAAGTGAAGATCTCTGAATCTTCCCTTTGTTCCGCCCGAATACATTTTGACCGTGTCTCTTCATCTTCTCAATCAGGTTGCCACTTCCGTAGCTAATTACCCCGTGGGTGTTGTTTTCCGTGCCACTTTGCCTCGTACCTCTTTATAGAGTCCTGTCCAACTATCGTGTTTTCATTGCTCCACGTATACTGCTGAGTCATCAAGAATTATTACACGTGTGAAGCTCTTTTTTACCAATACAGATAGTCCCCCCACTTACCATTTATTTATCAATTAATATTTGGTAAGTGGATACTCATTCATGGCGGGAATATTTTGCCGCCGCTTCACTCGAAACATTGCATCTTTCTCTGACCGTAAGCGTCGCTTGTCACTTCCATTTAATGCTTATGCTACGTGGCATTATCGGATTGGTTCTGCAATTGTTCAACGCCTTTTAGGGATTTTTGTGGCTGCATCAATCACGAAGTGACATCTTCAATTATGGCTTTCATATCATTGTTTTTTCCCATTTTTGACGGTTGTCTTCGAGTATAAATACCCCTTTTCTTTACTTTCACGAAAAACTTCTAACTTTCCATCTTTATTTGTAGAGAACTTTTTCCTTGTCTTTGTAGATATGTCTTCTTCAAACCAATCTAAGAGAGTCATAAACGTAGATCATTTGACTCCCTCTTCTGCTCCAACGCGGAGTAGGAGCGGAGGCAGGTTGAGGAGTTTAGGTTCTACTCCTTCAAGGGGTTCTTCCTCTTCAAAAATTACTTCCCCTCCTTCTTCTAGGTCTTTAACTTCTCCGAGGGATAGGGCTTCTAGATCTTCGTCCAAAGGTAGAGAACATCACGAACCTTTGCGCGAACAGATGGTCGATGAAATAGTACCTGCGGAGTTCACCTTTGCTAAGGATAGTCAGGCCCATAAAGATCAGCTTTCTTCATTGCCGTCTCTTGATAGTGCTAACAAGTACCCTACCCAGCTAACTGAAGGTTTAATACCGCTTGTATGCAGGGACAGTTATTGGAGTTCCAATTTTCCTGTAGTCGTTCCAAATAGTAATCAAAGAATAACGCCTTACAAGACGGTGTATTCTTTTGTTTATACCTATCCCTTTACATTAGGGTTCAAGCCTCTTATCGACCCAGTTATCATCGAGTTTTGTCGATTTTTCAAAATTTTCTTGGGACAAGTCATTCCTCTTGTATGGCGAGTCGTTGCATGTCTTAGATACTTGGCTACCTTAGCTTCAGTCCCCCTTACCTTTCATCATCTTATTCACCTCTATTCTCCAATGTTTTTCCGTCAGCGAATTTTTACCCAGGCTGCTAGGAGTAAAAGGGTGTTAGTGACCCGTGACGATGATAAGGGTCGAGGTTGGTTTCTTCGGTATGTTTTTGTTCCTACTGCTGGTTTAGTAGGTGAAAAGAATCTTCCCTTCCCTGAGAAGTGGAATCTTGCACGTGAGTACATTTTTGCTCACATTCCTTGCTTTTTGCTTTACATATTTTATCAATACCGTAGGTGTTTCTTCTCTTTGCAGCAATCATGGGAACCGTCGAGAATATCTCCAGTTTCAAAGATTGGGTAGAAAAGCTCTTGTTAACCGCTCCATTGGAAGAACGTTCATGGAAGTACCTCTCCGGGAGGTTTGGTTGGAGAGTTAAGACTCATAGTAAGTGAAGTTTTTGTTTGTCGTTCTTTCCTCCTTTGAGAATTATTTAATCCTTCTATTTTGACAGGGTTTCCCGCTTGTGGAGTTTCTGCATCCGCGTATGTTCCCAAGTTATCCCTAGCTCAGGCCCAGGAGTTCATTTCAGGCTCTTCTTCTTCAAAGAGAAAAGCAGGTGGGTCAAGGACCTCGGAAGATGAGGAGGAAGAGGAGGGCTCTTTAATCCATAGGTCACACAGAAGGAAGGTGGTCTTAGACGACGAGTCTACACCTGTCACTGATCCTTCCGTGCATGAAGTTGAATTTTCCGCCCATGAGGATGCTTCTCCCTCTCCTGTGCGTGAATCTATTGATCTTTTTTTCCGTGAAGGCTTTGGTCATGTTGCTGATGAAGCTCCCCTGGCTGTTTTCTCTCCTTGTCTTAAAGAAATCCCCTCAACTATTCCGATTTTTTCTCCTGCTCCCATGTCTTTTCCTGCTCCGGTTGTTGCTCCCTCTACCGTGGCTTTTTTGGCTCCTCAGACTTCCTTGCACGTGGCTCCTGCATCTGTTCCTGCTTCCGTGCCTTCTGTTACAGAAGTAGGGTCTTCCAGAAGAGGGATGAGGCAGGTGATGATAGAAGTGCCGGCAGAGGGTAGCCTCTTTAAAAATTCTGGCCAGCAGGATGTGTGGTTGAAACCGTTGATAGGTCCGATAGAGAGAGCTAAGCTGGATAGCCATAGTTCCCTTACATGGGCTAATGAGATCGAAGGTAGAGTGCATTTTCTTTCATTCATTCTTGTAGACGTACTTACCGTATCTAATTGATTTCCTTTTGTAGATCGATCTTATAGGCACAGAGCTTATGAAAAGGGTTTCTCATACGGAGCAGGAAGTAAAAGAGTGGCATGCTGAAGCAGATAACTGGAAATAGCAGTATGAATGCTTAAGGCTCGACATGGAGGGTGTAGAAGAAGAAAAATGTACCTTGGAGCAGCAAGTGAGGGTCATGACGACAGAGTTGGCCGTGGAGAAGGCATCATCTGATCAGGTGGGTAAGGATAAGAGCGTCCTAGAGTCCTCATTTGCGGAGCAGCTGTCTCGTGCCTTTGAAGAGATCAGGAGTTTGAAGGCCTTACTGGACCAAAAGGAGGAGTATTAGGGCGAACTTGTGCAATATCTTACTCAGACCCAGGAGGATCTCCGCAACTCTTTGGAGAATATTCAATTCCTTAAAAGGTCTATCGCTCCTTTAAGGGCCTCTAATGATGTTGCTGTGACTGAGAGGGATGAACTAAGAGCTGATGTTATGCTATGGGAGAAATATTACGAAGCTCTTGAAGATAGGGCAGTTGTTGATGTTAGCTGGAAGTATATGAACTCTCGCCTCGACACATTGACTGAAATGAGACAAGAGGGTTTCGACCTTAATGCTAAAATTGCAAAAATCAAGGAGTCCATTGAGAAGGCTCAACACGGTCAAAATATCTCTTCACCTGAAGGTGAGGCTACTGCTACTCAAGTCTCTTCATCCCAAGCCGCTCCTGTTCCTTCTGCCAGTGAAGTGAACTCCCCTTCCGAAGAAATTTAAGAAGTTGGTTCCTCCTTTTGTTTCTTTTTTCTCAGTGGTGGTTACCCCCAGTCCCATCAGGGGTATGTTTGGATCCTTTTAAGTCCCCAAATGACAACTTAGGGGCACCTAAATGTACAAAAACATAATACGGCTTAGTATAAGTTAATACTTAGTTTACTTAGCCGTTAATATATTAATGCAAGTATGACTTTTAATTTTTGTTGAGTTTCTGTTTTACTCTTTAAGTCTTTTGCATGCTTCATTTTTGAGGTTTAAGTTTTACCTCTGCATATAAAATGCTTAGATTATCCGTACCTTTTCGTAATAGGTACGGTTTTGTGAAAGATGTCCATTTTTTATCGACACTTAATGAAGAAGACGTCTCAACTTCATAATGGTGTAAGAATGCAATAGAGAGATAGGAATTTTTGAACATTGTTCGAAGGTTTTTGAATCACACTTTGTGTCTTTGAGTCTTTGGCTCTTTTGATTCTGCTCGTATCACTTGAATCGTAGGGACGATGAATCTTCAGGCTCGAGCTTTGCCTTTTTGATAGTTTTCCTTGCTTCGTATTTTCCTTCCATACTGTATAGTCCCCCAAGTGTTTGAGCTTTGAATAATGAAATCTCGAGCACTTGACTACTCCTTCCATGTGGTCCTTTTCTTGAAAAGGAAAAACATATGGGACTCGAAGGTATATTGTTTTTAGATGATGACTGCTTAACACTTTTAAAACGTCCATCAGAAAGTGTAACCCTAGACCGGGAATTCAGTTACTTCCTCGCATATTTGCAGGTCTAATATCATCATCTGGAGATGGGTTAGCTTTTTGCCTATCATCTAAAACGGTTAGTAAAATTTTAATTGTACAAATATTAAATCGAACGTAGTGATACCTGACCGGGGGTATTCCTTTTCCTTAGAAGTTACACTTCTTTAAGTGGATGGCGTTCCAGCTGGTTGGCAAGATCCTGCCATCCATGGCTTCTAACTCATAAGCGCCTTTCCTACGATGCCTCGGACTTTGTAGGGTCCTTCCCAATTTGGATTTAACTTTCCCGCACCAGCTTCTTTTGTTGATTGGAAGACTTTTTTAAGAACGAAGTGCCCAATTTTTAGGTATCTGAGGTGAGCTTTTCGGTTGTAATAACGCTCTATGATTTGTTTTTGAGTTGTCGTACGTATTAGTGCGGCTTCTCTTCTTCGTTGAAGCAAGTCTAGATTAGTTCTCAACTCGTCGTTGTTTGCCTCCTCTGTGGCTGTTGTAAACCTTAGGCTTGGTTCTCCCATTTCCACCGGTATTAAAGCTTCTGTGCCATAAATGAGCGCGAATGGAGTTTCTCCCGTTGCTATTTTTTAAGTTGTTCCGTAAGCCCATAGCACCGCCGGTAATTCATCAGGCCAGTTTCCCTTGGCTTTCTCCAACCGTTTCTTTAGATTGTTGATGATGACTTTATTCATCGATTCAGTTTGCCCATTAGCCACGGGGTGATATGGCAATGAAGTAATTCGTTTGATTTTCCAACTTTCGAAGAATTCTATGATTTGCGAGCCTATGAACTGCAGGCTATTATCACATACGATCTCCTTCGGTATTCCAAATCGGCATATTATATTTCTCCATATGAAGCTTTTTACTTCTTTTTCTCGCACCTGTTTAAAGGCTTCTACCTCTACCCATTTTGTGAAATAGTCAGTTAACACGAGTAAGAACCGTACCTTTCCTTTAGCTGCGGGAAGGGGTCCTACTATGTCCATCCCCTATTTCATGAATGGCCATGGCGATATCACTGGGTGGAATAGTTCTGTCGGTCGGTGCATGTTGTTAATAAACCGTTGGCACTTGTCGCATTTATTTACGAAGCTTTCAGCCTCTTCTTCCATCTTGGGCCAATAGTACCTAGATCTGATTAGGGTTTTGACCAAGGATCTCGCCCCTACGTGATTTCCACAATGTCCTTTGTAGACTTCCCTCACCACGAACTCCGTTTGGTTAGGTCCAAGGAATTTAGCTAAAGGACCTCCGAAAATTTTGCGATATAATGAACTGCAAATGAGGCAGTACCGTGCATCTTTTTGGCGAAGTGCTTGAGCCGCTTTTTTGTCTTCAGGTACGGTGCCATTCTGCAAAAAAATTAAAATTTCATTTCTCCAATCCCAGGTTAAATTGTTTAAAGTTACCTCATTTTTATCCTGGTCTATTGCTGAATGAAACAGATAGACGACAATTGTATTGTCTTTATTTGTTACTTCTGCAACTGCTGCGAGGTTAGCTAATACATCCGCTTCTGCATTTTCCTCTCTAGGTATTTGTATAACCTTCCACATTTTGAATTGCCTTACGAGATCTCGCGCCTTTTCTAGATACTGTTGCATCCGAGTCTCCCGAGCAATATAAGTCCCCTGCATATGATTTACCACCAGCTGAGAGTCGCTTTTGATTAAGATTTTCTCGATTGAGAGTTCTCGTGCGAGTTCGAGCCCTGCAATGACAGCTTCGTACTCTGCTTCATTGTTAGTTATAGGATAACATTTGATAGCTTATTGCGTCTTTTAACCCGTGAGTGATATTAATATTAGGCCTAAGTCGTCACCTTTTATATTAGAAGAACCATCAGTAAATAGGGTCCATAGACCCGGATTAGCACCATTAAAGAGTTGTAACTCTTTTTCCACTTCAGGGACAATGCTATTATTAAAATCAGCGACGAAATCAGCTAAAATTTGAGACTTTATTGCAAGCCTAGGCTGATACATTATGTCATGCTCGCTTAATTCTATGGCCCATTTAGCTAACCTTCCTGATAATTCCTGTTTATGCAGAATATTTCTGAATGGATACGAGGTCACAACAGTGATTGGATGACACTAAAAATATGGTCTTAATTTTCTAGATGTCTTAATTAGAGCTAAGACTAAATTTTCTAGATGTGGGTATCTAGTTTCAGCGTCTAGTAACATATTCCTTACATAATAAATTGGAGATTGTTTACCTTTGTCTTCCTTACCAGTACTGCACTTACGACAACTTCTGCAACGGCAAGGTAGATACACAACCTCTCCCCCTCCTTTTGCTTTGATAGCAACGGGGGTTTTGATAGATAAGCCTTAACATCTTTGAGAGCTTGTTGACATTCTTCAGTCCATTGGAACTGATATTTCTTCTTGAGAACTAAAAATAATTTAAGACTCTTCATGAAAGACCTGGAAATAAATCTTCCTAAGGCTATAATTCTGCTTGTTAGTCTTTCAACTTCTTTTTTGTTCGTAAGCATATCAGGTATTTCTTTTATAGCCTTAATTTGACCAAGATTTACCTCTATTACTCTATTTGATACAAGGAAACCCAAAAATTTACCTGATTCTACGCCAAAGGCGTATTTGTCTGGATTCAATTTCATATTATACCTGCGCAAAATTTCAAAGGTAATAGAGAGTTACTTGAAATGATCCTCCGCATGTGTTGATTTCACCAGCATGTCATCGATGTAAACTTCCATCGTCTTCCCAAGATGTTCCTGGAACATCTTTGTCACTAGCCTTTGATACGTGGCTCCAACATTTTTCAGGCCAAAAGGCATGACTTTGTAACTGTTACACCCTATATTTTCGTACATGAAAATACGCCATAAATAAATTAATTAATGAGATCTCGGAAGTGAGATGTTATGTCCCGCATTTTTATATGTTGATGTTTCGTCGTAAGTTAATCGACGTAAGCTCGGGAATGAGGTTATTTTAGAATTAGAAGAATAATTATGTTATTTCAAACAAGGAATAAGTAAATTCATGAAGGTGAGAGGGCAAGCAAATCGAAGAGAACGAGTTTCGTCGAAGTTTGTCAATTTGGGATAAAATACGGTTCGAGCTATAATACCTGGTATTCATGGACTAGTACCATACAAGGTACCACATGACCATGATAGTACGTTGTATAAGGTGTGTTAAAAGTGAAGTAGTATTTTAAGTAATTTGAAATAATTCTTAATTATGTGGTTAATTGATTAAAAGTGGGGATAATTATGGTATTAAATTGGATTAAGTGGATAAAATTTCTTTTGTGTGAGCTACCACATGGCACTAAAGTAGGCCAAGGTGGCACAAGAGTGCATGATGAGTCATGGTACATATGTGCCTTGCTTACCCGTAAGGGTCTCTTGGAAATTACATTATCTTGATCTCTTTATTTGGCAATGTAAGAGGAGTCATTTTCTTGGTCTCTAAGTATGCCATATACTTAGAATTGGACCAGAACGTATGGTAAGCTTGGAGCCTCAAATATTTCGTTTAAATTTCATAATACAATAGTAGCGTGAATTACAAATTCTACGGGAGCATGGTATAAGCTTTCTCAAGAATGTCATGCGGATTTTCCCTACTTCAATCCACCGATGTGTTTTATCGCAATTAACGTGCATTAGAGGGATTGTCAACAGAATTGGCGCAGGTATGTTAAGGCTATCCCTTCTTTCTTTTGGCATGGTCCAAATTATACTGAAGAAACGAGCAAATACACAGTTTCTATAAATTATTCTATTCATAGAAATAGTAGGGGAGTCTATATTTTTGATTCCCTATGGAAATTATTATTATTTTATGTTCATGGGTCTCAGAATAATATGCAGTTGGAAAAGTTTATCCGAAAAAAATATTAAGATTATTACGTACTTTTCATGCATTTCAC
>ML280115.1:71431-90109 GCA_005239495.1 Nicotiana undulata | reverse complement strand
TAAATCATCTATGAATGATTCACGATACAATGTAGGTCTAATGAGTAACCTGACTTCATCATCTCTTGGGGGAATGGCAATTTCTTTTGGATCTTCATATATAAGGATGGCTTTACTCTGCAATATTATTGCCAATGTCATAGAGAGCTTAAACCAAATTCAAGAAGTAATGCATTAATTAATCAAGTAAAGATTACAACTGAAATTTATTTTAGCACCCACACATGGAGAAAAAAAATTGAATTTTTTTACCTTGTGGGAAAATATTGCTAAAATAAGACCTTTAGAATAGTCGAACTTTTGAACAAAGTGAGGAAGGTTGAAGGGCATTGTGTCACTCTCAAAAACAAATTCCGACAAATTTGGAGCTTGAATCTTGACTTGTTCTAGATTCATCAACTTCCATAAGGTCAACTTCTTGAGTTTTTTCACTCACAATCTCTACATTTTTCAGCTCATAGCAACTTGATAGGTCTAATTCTATAATATTTGAGTGTGTAGAGAACATGTCTTGAAATTGTTGCTCTGTGATGGCACCCGTGAGTTTGAGTGTTTCTAAAGTATTGTAAGCATCCAAAATTGCAATTTCGCAAGAAACAATATTGTCCTCACTTCTCAACTGCATCCCTGCATATAAGTGTCGAAGATTTGGAGCATGGACTATCAAACTTTGGATTTTGCATAATTGAACAACCAACTTCTCCAGATGTACTAGGCCAAAAACATGCAATTTGTGTATATCCTGACAATTATATAGTTGTAGAGTCCTAATGAGCGGGCATGTATGGATAATTCTTTGCAATTGGTCGTCTAAGATATGGACAAAAAGCAAATTCAGATTTCTAAGATTACAAAATGTTATGATGTTAGTTGTGCTAATATCAAATTCAAACTTGCACCTCTCTAGTTTCAATGTTTTCAGCTCTTTAGCTGCATAAATAGCATCGGGTAAACTATAGTAGGACTTGTAGGACTTGAAACTCGGAGGGCGAATTTCCAGCACTTTGACATTAAGTTTAACCACCAAATCAATCCAACGATCTATATCAGAAGCCAAGTGTTCATGATGGTATTCAATGCTGAATTGCTCAAGACATACATATTTTTCAACATGGGGTAGTAGGGACTGGTCAACATACTTGACAAAATCTTTCAGCCTATGATCATCACACTTGGCAAACTCTTTGAGTACCAGATAAGGCCGTGAAATCCAAAAATTGTACCATCTCTTGGATAAGACACAAGTTTGAGCCGCCTCTTTCGGGGTAATTTCAGTCTGGTATAATATGTGATGAATGATATGAAGAGGCAACTCTGATATTCTATCTTCGCCACAAACTCTTTTTGCCTCCATCGTCTTAAGCAGATAATACTAGCCTACGTATATCCTTGTTCCTTCGTGTAATTTAGCAGCGGCTGTTTTTGTGGAAAAATATAATTCAACCTTAGGGTTAGTCTGAAGTTCCTCTTTTCAGTCTAAGGTTTATATACTTTATATCACTTGTTATGACTTAAATAGGGATTCTTCCCTAATTGTGTTTAAAAGGTAAACGGAAAAATGAGGTGATGATACAAGCTAAACAATAGAAGAACTTTTAATAGGACTATAATTTTATAAATCAAAATTAAAATAACAAAAAGACAACATTAGAAATTTTACTAATAAAAGCAAGCATAAAACCAAAGGAAAGAAAGAGCACGAAAGGAATTGAAATTTGTAAAGAGCTATTGTTAGAGACATTTTTGTAGAGCTTGACTTTTAAATTATAAAATTTATTTAACAAGTAATTTTTTAAGTACAAAATTACTTTTAAGATATAGTTGTTTATTGCTACAAAATTTTAAATTTTAGGAGTTATTTTATTCGGAAATTTTTTAGATTGAAAAATTAAGAATTAAATAGACTACACGGTGGTCTCCGTTTAGTTTTGACAAATAAAATGGGCAGAACTTTGAACTCATGAACAACACGTTACTTTGAACGCCCTGAACCGCTGAACTGCTTCACTCAACTGTGTTAAAGGTGTTCAAAATATAATATATATAACCATATAAAGTAGTATTTAACTTATATACGCAATATAATTTTTCGGCGAAGGACTACCCTTGACATAGGGTGGCTACACCACTGGTTCGAAGGATGGCCGCTTTTTCTTGGGAATGTAACGTAGAAAAGGGTTCATCCGCAGTGAAGCAAAGATCTAAGCAATTATCCAAATTCAATATATTGAATTGATTCCATTAAGAGTAAGATAACTTTTGAACAATAAAAGGGAAGAATATTACCCGATTTAACGCGTATATATACAAGAGATGAGATTGTCCATCGCTACAATAAAATCTAAAGAGATAGAAATCCTTAAATACATAGAGGGGGACACGAGCTAACATTTTATTAAAGAGAAAACTAGCAAAAAAACATGTTGTTACAACAAATAGAAAGCAGTGAAAGATCCCATGTCAAAGATGAGTAGTTAAGCAGAATATTAATTAATTGGGATATTAGGTAGGAATTAAAGATCACCATTAATATGTAAAACAACTGGAATTGTGGCAAATGAGTAGTGTATGAAAGAAACTGAAGAAGAGGGAACATGAAAGGAATTATTGGAAACAAAGGGGGAGCGGTCTTAGCCAAAACAACATAGGCTAAATCTTGATGGAGTTTAATAAGTTCAACTGAATTTACTGCTTTCAGGCCGAACCATGTATATATATAAATAGATCATACTAATTCTGAACATACGTCTAAGACTAAATGTTGGATGCGTCTCTGACTCTTCAATCAATCAAACCAAGCGTGTAATTCCATTTGAACATGAAAGTAGTCACTTGATCAACCTGTGCGCGTCCATTTCCTCTCAGTTGTGTCTATACTGACCTTTTAATTCACGCTGCCACGAGTAATAGGAACACTTGGTTTTGGTATTATCTGAGCATCCTACTAATGTAGGCAGCACCCGTATTTCAAACAAAACCATAAGATATAGAGAATAGGCTATACGAATATAGGACAAGCAATCAACATAAAGCAAAATGGAGCGTACCTGGAAGTATGACATGGTCTTGGCAAACATTTTCATTAAATTTGTAGAGGCAACTATGATATTCTATCCTCGCCACAAATTCTTTTTGCCTCCATAATTTCCACAGAATTAATAATGCTACTTACCCTTTCTGCTATACCTCTATTAAAGAGTACAACATTTCAGATTCCTAGTGAAAATTGTTCACAAAAAGTAGGATATCAAAAGAAATTTTTGTGTCCGTACTTGATGTATATATCCTCTTCAATAATTCACTCAACTTTCAGTCATTTAGTCTAAGAAAAAAATTATAATAAAAGGATATGTGGGGAAACTGTAGTTTTTTATCACTTGGAAGAATGTTTGGGTTTAAAATAGGCCTGGTAGTTCGAACTTCAAAACCTGTGATTTTCAACTTAGATCTCGTACATGTGTATTTGATTCGTAAATGGCTAAACAACAAATACTTTATAATACCTGTTTTTTTAAATAATGGTCCTCCAAATGGCTATTTGTGCACTTGCCCCGACTAACCCTCATCACACAAGGTGGACTTTTCTTTAAATACAAATCAGCCGCACAAAGGACATACGTATCTGCTTAAGATGATGGAGCCAAAAAGTGTTTGTGGCGACGATAGAATATCAGAGTTGCCCGTGCAAATCATTTATCAGATCTTATACCAGACTGAAATTACCCCGAAAGAGGCGGCTCAAACTTGTGTCTTATCCAAGAGATGGTACAATTTTTGGATTTCACGGCCTAATCTGGTACTCAATCACGAACGAAAATCTTGGGAAAATTTTGTCAAGTATGTTGATCAGTCCCTACGACCCCATGTTGAAAACAGTTTATGTCTTGAGCAATTCAGCATTAAATGTAAATATCATCACAAAAGTTTGGCTTCTGATATAGATCGTTGGATTTATTTGGTGGTTAAACTTAATGTCAAAGTGCTTGAGCTTCGCCACTGGAATTATGATAAGTACTACTATAGTTTACCTGATGCTATTTATGCAGCTAAAGAGCTGAAAACATTGAAACTAAAGAGGTGCAAGTTTGAATTTGATCTTAGCACAACTAAAATCATAACATTCTGTAATCTAAAAATCCTTTATTTGCGGAGAGGCCATATATTAGAAGACCAATTGCAAACAGTTCTCGCCAGATGCCCATTCATCAGGACTCTACAGCTAATCTATTGCAAGGGTATAAACATATTACATGTTTTTGGCCTAGTACATTTGGAGAATTTGGTGGTTGTATTGGGTATATTGGACAGACTCACAAGCTTGATAGTCCAGGCTCCAAATGATACTTTGGATGTGGAGAGATGGCACAGTTAAACAAAGGAAGTGAGGACAATCTTGTTCCTTGCAAAATTGCAAATGTGGATGCCTACAATACTTTAGAAACACTCAAACTCTAGGGTGCCATCTCAGAGCAACAGTTTCAAGACATGTTCTCTAAGCACTCAAACATTTTAGAATTGGATCTAGAATGTTGCTATGAGCTGAAAAATATAGAGATTGTGAGCGAAAAACTCAAGAAGTTGACCTTATCGAAGTCGAGGAATCTGGAAGTGAAGATTCAAGCTCCAAATTTGACGGAATTTGTTTTTGAGGGTAACAAAATGCCCTTCAACGTTCCTCACTTTGTTCAAAAGTTCGACTATTCTGAAGGTCTTATATTAGCAATATTTTCCCAAAAGGTAAACAAATTCACTTTTTTTTGCCCATGTATGGGTGGTAAAATAAAAATTATTTAATGCAGTACTTCTTGAATTTGGTTTAAGCTCTCTATGACATTGGCAATAATATTGCAGAGTAAAGCCATCCTTATATATGAAGATCCAAAAGAAATTGTCATTCCCCCAAGTGATGATGAAGTCAGGTTACTCATTAGACCTACATTGTATCGTGAATCATTCATAGATGATTTAATGGACATGTACCCCAGTACTATGTCAATACTTCCAAGTACAAATAGCAGACTACTCCAGGTAATTTCTTGCTTTATTGAAAATCCTTTCAAAACTAGTACTTGTAGATATCCAGATATAAGAGTTTATCTTTGAATGTTATATAATTTGATCATACAAAAAATACATGCACGTAAAGTTGGAATTAGTGACCTAAAACATAACGTAGGTAACTTGTTACAACATGTCGAAATATGTTAAATCTAAGACAAAAACATGCAATAGCCATTTACTTAATGTTGATTGCTTGCCCTATAATATCTCATATATGGTTTTGTTTTGAAATACAGGTGTTGCATAGAGTAATAGGATGCTCAGATGATGCCAAAACCAAGCATTCCTACCGGAAGCGTCAATTAAAAGAAGTCAGTATGTATACAACTGAGAAGGAAATGGACGCCGTTTGGTATAGTTGGTTAAAGTCCACGTCTCTGTTTGATATAGTGACTACTTTCATGTTCAAATGGTAATAACAAGCTTGGTATGATTGTCTGAAGAGCCACAGATACATCCAGCATTTTGTCTTAGTATGGTCTATTATATATATTCATGATTCTGAAAGCAGTAAATTCAGTTGAACCTATTAAACTCAATCTAGATTTGCCTAAGAAGGAGAAAAGGGGTCGAGGCCCTGAAGATCCATATCTTGCACCATTGACAATAACTGAGTACCAATTATTGGAGAATCGGAGAAAACGCCATGTCAATCCATATTTCACTGTACCCAAGCTTCTTGAGAATGCAACACAAGAATGTCTAGTCCTCCCTGTCATAGGCCTTGGCCATTGTCAAGTTTGATAACAATGTTACCTCTTCTATTTGGAGCAGAGCCTTAGAACAACAAATCGTCTCCTGTGACTTATACGGTTCAAGCTATGGAAACAACCACTAATGATTTGCATTACGGTAGAGAGCACCCTTGAGGTGCGGCGCTGCGTGAAGGCATGATTCTTTGTGCGCCAGGCTGCCTTATTTTTGTTGAGTTTCCTCTTTTATCTTTAATAACACTGAAAAAATGCAGTGTTTGTGTCCCCTCATTCGACCATCTAAGTCTAGCCTTTTGCTTCTGGTATTTTTAAGAGTTGAAGAAATTCAGCAATTTGCCTGTTCTTTGAATCATTCTGGACTTGCAATAGGTGCTGCAAATTTGTAATGATGTAAAAAGACAGTATAATCTTCCTTCGTTACCATCATCAGCCAAACAATTTCCCTGAATTGCTCAATACATGTTATTACACATAATAATGGTTAATATTTTCTGAAGACAGTACCTTTCCTTTTCCTTTTCTTCATTCAATTAAATGTGTCATAATATTTGTACTTGTCTATGCACTCAAGAATATCTAAATATTTGTTCGCGATAAATATCTAAGTACTACACTAGATTAATCTAGAACCACTTCTAAATATCTATAATTTTTTATTCTTCCAAAAAGTTACTTTAATTTCTCACACACAATACATAGTCATGGAGCGTCTATCATCCGGGACAAGTGGACAGCTCACCTCAATTATGCGGACTGTATGGGGTAAAATTGATGAACGACAAGTCGATGCTCGATGAGTTGACACATAAAAGTAAAGACAAGTAGGATATAAGTCAGCAAATTGCTAGCATCAATTACAAATATGTGATCGATGCTGAATATGTTTCGAAGGCATTAGGACCAAGGACGAAGGTCTAAAAGGAAGATATCGGTCGGAAAAGACAACACTCAATGAGAAGCCGTACAAAGAATCATTGCGTTAATACCCAACCATTATGCATCTATCAAGAGGGATTTTATTCATTTTAAAGAAGAAATTGATTTGTGAATCTTGTCTCCCTAAATTGAGAATTGAAGAATTTGTATTCATTGTAGGACTTGAAACATCTGTACCCAAAAAAAAAAAGAGGGGCAAAACCTACTCTTGTTCTATTAACAATATTTTCTATAAAAATACTCTTATTTAAATAATTATTTTAATACGTGCATGGAATATATATTTTACAACTTTTATTTTCTTTCATTCTGAATTGAGTAAATAAATTTTTGAATTTTTGTTGTTAATACTCAAATTATTATTACTAATAAATTATTCTAATTAGTTTTTTTTTTTACTATGCTCATTATTTTGTTACTCCAACATTATATATATACTTAAATACTTTTTATTTTTTAAATTCATAAATAATATTTATTTATTCTATAAGTAAGTCCATAATATAAATTAAAAAGAGAAAATCATAATATTAAAAATTTTAAAAAAATAAAAAGAAGATAAATGCTATAATTTAGAGGGTAAAATAGGTGTTTGACAATCCAAAATTAGAAAAATCTAGTTGAGTGACCTTCTGAGTGCAATAGGCATAATTCAATGACTTTATTGTTACAAACGAAAGTAAAGTGATTTTAGGAGATAATCTGGGATAGTTGAATGACCATTTGAGTAATGGACTCTTTAAACATCGGTCCTCCAAGCAGGCAAAAATAGCATGGGCTAGCCACTTTTCGCACCAGTAATTGAAAAATAGTCACTTTAAACACAAGTCCTCCAAACGATTATTTGTGTAATTACCCCAATAACCCTCATCGGCTTGAATAGCTTGACAAATAAACATAGTAGGGAAATACGTTAATTTAAGTTATTCCAACATTATACAAATTGTTTTTAGCAGTAGGAATATTTTTCATTTAATTTATTGTAAACTATGATTAAAAAGTATTACGTACATGGCCCTTTGCATTAGTTTGTTATTTTCCCTGTTAGAGAAGGAAAGGAAATTATATTCAAACTGTGACCAATTCCCACTAGGAATGTGAAATAATTCAACCCTTTAAATAAAAGGTGTCTTTCTTTCCCTTATAGCAGAAAACACACAAAACGAGCAGCTTGTCAATTACCACAAAAGAGTACGTAGGCTACCATTATTAATAATAATGGAGGCAACAGGAGTTCCTGGCGAGGATAGGATATCAGAGTTACCTGTTCATATCATTTATCACATCTTATGCCAGACTGAAATTACCCCGGGAGAGGCTGCTCGAACTTGTGTCTTGTCTAAGAGATGGCACAATTTTTGGACTTCACGACCTAATCTGATACTCAGTCAAGAACGATATGGAAATGGCCATAGATGTATGTCATTAGAAGAATTTGTCAATTATGTTGATCAATCTTTACGACCCCATGTTGAACAAAACTTACGTCTTGAACAATTCAGCCTTACATGTACAGATCAACAAAAATTGGCTTCTCATATAGATCGTTGGATTGATTTGGTGGTTAAACTTAACGTCAAAGTACTAGAGCTTCACGGTTGGAATTTCGGTGCGTACTATAGTTTACCTGATGCTATTTATGCAGCTAGAGAGCTGAAAACATTGAAACTAGACAGGTGCAAGTTTGAATTTGATATTAGCACAACTTACATCATAACATTTTGTAATCTTGAAAATCTTGAATTATGGAGTGTCCATATCTTAGAAGACCAATTACAAAGAGTTATCGCTAGATGCCCATTCATGAGGACTCTACAACTAGTTTATTGCGAGGGTATAAACAATGTACATGTTTTTGGCCTAGTACATTTGGAGAATTTGGTGGTTGTTTTGTGCAAACTCAAAAGTTTGATAGTCGAGGCTCCGAATCTTCGATACTTTTTATATAAAGGGAAGCAGTTCACCGAGAGAAGTGAGGACAATCTTGTTCCTAGCAAAATTGCAATTTTGGATGCTTGCAATACTTTAGAAACACTCAAACTCCGGGGTGCCATCACAGAGCAACAGTTTCAAGACATGTTCTCTAAGCACTCAAACATTTCAGAATTGAACCTAAAAAGTTGCTATGAGCTGAAAAACATAGAGATTGTGAGCGAAAAACTCAAGAAGTTAACCTTATCGAAGTTGGGGAATCTAAAACAAGTCAAGATTCAAGCTCCAAATTTGATGGAATTTAAATTTAAGGGTGACGAAATACCCTCCGACCTTCCTCACTTTGTTCAAAAGTTCAACTATTCTAAAGGTCTTATATTAGCAATATTTTGCGCGAAGGTAAGTGTTTTCAATTTTGTTTTTCTCCATGAGTCTTAAAATAAAATATTAGTTGTTTGTATTACTCGATTAATTAATGGATTACAATATTATATTGCAGACTAAAACCATCTTTATATATGAAGATCCAAAAGAAATTGTTGTTCCTCCATTTGATAAAGTTAGGATACTATTGAGACCTGTGAAACATCTTGAATCATTCATACATGATTTAATGAAAATGTATCCCAAGACCATGTCAATACTTCCAATTACAAATAGCATACTACTCCAGGTATTTTCTTGCTTTATTTGGATATCCTTTCAAATGTGTAGGTATTTGCTTAATGTTGATTGATTGTCATATNCGAAATATGTTAAATCTAAGACAAAAACATGCAATAGCCATTTACTTAATGTTGATTGCTTGCCTATTCTCTAAGACAAAATCATTAGCCTATTCTCTATATCTTATGGTTTTGTTTTAAATACAGGTACCGCCTACCTTAATGGGATGCCAATATAATACCAAAATCAAGCGTTCCTACTGGCAGCGTCAGTTGAAAGAAGTCAGTACATACACAACTGAGAAGGAAATGGACGTCGTTTGGTATAGTTGGTNAACTGTGACCAATTCCCACTAGGAATGTGAAATAATTCAACCCTTTAAATAAAAGGTGTCTTTCTTTCCCTTATAGCAGAAAACACACAAAACGAGCAGCTTGTCAATTACCACAAAAGAGTACGTAGGCTACCATTATTAATAATAATGGAGGCAACAGGAGTTCCTGGCGAGGATAGGATATCAGAGTTACCTGTTCATATCATTTATCACATCTTATGCCAGACTGAAATTACCCCGGGAGAGGCTGCTCGAACTTGTGTCTTGTCTAAGAGATGGCACAATTTTTGGACTTCACGACCTAATCTGATACTCAGTCAAGAACGATATGGAAATGGCCATAGATGTATGTCATTAGAAGAATTTGTCAATTATGTTGATCAATCTTTACGACCCCATGTTGAACAAAACTTACGTCTTGAACAATTCAGCCTTACATGTACAGATCAACAAAAATTGGCTTCTCATATAGATCGTTGGATTGATTTGGTGGTTAAACTTAACGTCAAAGTACTAGAGCTTCACGGTTGGAATTTCGGTGCGTACTATAGTTTACCTGATGCTATTTATGCAGCTAGAGAGCTGAAAACATTGAAACTAGACAGGTGCAAGTTTGAATTTGATATTAGCACAACTTACATCATAACATTTTGTAATCTTGAAAATCTTGAATTATGGAGTGTCCATATCTTAGAAGACCAATTACAAAGAGTTATCGCTAGATGCCCATTCATGAGGACTCTACAACTAGTTTATTGCGAGGGTATAAACAATGTACATGTTTTTGGCCTAGTACATTTGGAGAATTTGGTGGTTGTTTTGTGCAAACTCAAAAGTTTGATAGTCGAGGCTCCGAATCTTCGATACTTTTTATATAAAGGGAAGCAGTTCACCGAGAGAAGTGAGGACAATCTTGTTCCTAGCAAAATTGCAATTTTGGATGCTTGCAATACTTTAGAAACACTCAAACTCCGGGGTGCCATCACAGAGCAACAGTTTCAAGACATGTTCTCTAAGCACTCAAACATTTCAGAATTGAACCTAAAAAGTTGCTATGAGCTGAAAAACATAGAGATTGTGAGCGAAAAACTCAAGAAGTTAACCTTATCGAAGTTGGGGAATCTAAAACAAGTCAAGATTCAAGCTCCAAATTTGATGGAATTTAAATTTAAGGGTGACGAAATACCCTCCGACCTTCCTCACTTTGTTCAAAAGTTCAACTATTCTAAAGGTCTTATATTAGCAATATTTTGCGCGAAGGTAAGTGTTTTCAATTTTGTTTTTCTCCATGAGTCTTAAAATAAAATATTAGTTGTTTGTATTACTCGATTAATTAATGGATTACAATATTATATTGCAGACTAAAACCATCTTTATATATGAAGATCCAAAAGAAATTGTTGTTCCTCCATTTGATAAAGTTAGGATACTATTGAGACCTGTGAAACATCTTGAATCATTCATACATGATTTAATGAAAATGTATCCCAAGACCATGTCAATACTTCCAATTACAAATAGCATACTACTCCAGGTATTTTCTTGCTTTATTTGGATATCCTTTCAAATGTGTAGGTATTTGCTTAATGTTGATTGATTGTCATATAATCATTAGCCTATTCTCTATATCTTATGGTTTTGTTTTAAATACAGGTACCGCCTACCTTAATGGGATGCCAATATAATACCAAAATCAAGCGTTCCTACTGGCAGCGTCAGTTGAAAGAAGTCAGTACATACACAACTGAGAAGGAAATGGACGTCGTTTGGTATAGTTGGTTAAAGTCCACGCCTCTGTTTGATCAAGTGACTACTTTCATGTTCAAATGGTAATACTACATGCCTGGTATGATTGTCTGAAGAGCCACAGATACATCAGTATTTGAGATACAAGCTTCCTGTGTGAGAACATCTTCTGAAAAAATTGAGCAGCAGCATTTGAGATATCATCCCCTTTTGTCCAAACTAGACTCCCTGCTCATTTGAATTTCCTTCTTTTGAAGCAACGGAAAAGTTGTCTCTGCATGACCTATAGGTCACAGGTTCAAGCCAAAAAAACAGCCACTAATACTTACATTAGGGTAAACATCACACCACTTTGAGGTGCGGCGCTTAACGGGACCGTGGGAATGCGGATGCTTTGTGCACTAGGCTGTCTTTTTTTACAACTTAGACCAGCCTTTGCAACTTCAGTCTCGCAAGTCCGTTACAATTCTAAAGCAGTTGTGATATATTTACCGTACAATTCATGTAACTTTCTTTGTGCGTTCACCACCAACGAGTACAAGGTTAGGTTTTACTCGCTCACCGAACAATAAAAAGGGTTGATTTTGACACGCTCACTAGCAACATACAAGAATGGTTTTCACCCTTTGATTTTCAACTTTGATCTCGCAGATCTGTATTTGATTCATAAATGGCTAAACAATAAATACTTTATGATACCTGGTTAGCCTTTAAACAATGCCTCCAAACGGCTATTCATGCACTTTCCCCGACAAACCCTTGTCACTCTGTACCGAAAACCTCATGTGGCTACATTGTGGGCAGTGACGGAGCCGCATTGAAATAAGGAGTGTCAAGCGACACCTTTTCGCCGGAAAATTACACTATTTTACTAGATAATTTTTTTTATTTTACGTATATTTACTATACGTTGATTCCCCTTGACTTTTCGATTTATTTAATTATTTATATTTTGACACACCTTGATAAAAATTCTGGATCCGCCACTGATTATGGATGCTACTGAATAAGAAGGAAGGATTCTCAATTTATAAAAGTCCGGACCTTTTCTTCCAAGAAAAGTGACTAGTCAAATATGGGAGATCTGTAATTTCCTTAGGAGAAAAAGAAAAACTCAATTATGGAAAAAAAAAATGTCCGTTCCTCCAAGAGATAGAAAAATTAAATATAATAAAAAAATCAAAACATATCACTTACAGTAAATTTCCAGATATACTCCATAAGAGTATAACTTTTGTATATTGGTAGCGTAAAAGAAATTTATACAATCAGATCATTTAAAAAAAATATATGTAGTATCGTTCATTAAGTGGATTTGTGGCCTAAAAAATTAGGTAACTCATTACAACAAGTAGCAAATACGTTGTCAGTGAAATGTGTCAAGTTAAATCTAAGACGTAAACATGCAATAGCCATTTGCCCTATAATCATTAGTCCATTCTTCATTTGAAATACAGGTGCTGTCTACATTAATAGGATGCTCAGATAATACCAAAACCAATTGTTTCTTCTCGTGGCAACGTCAATTAAAAGAAGTCAGTACGTACACAATTGAGAAGGAAATGAATAACGTTTGGTATTGGTGGTTAAAGTCCCCGTCTCTGTTTGATCAAGTGACTACTTTCATGTTCAAATGCGAGGACAAGTATAGCCGTGGAGGTCGACTATTAGGGTTGTAGGTTAGGAGATAGCTGAGTCTATTTCTACTTCGTACCTATGTGAGGCTAGTCTGATATGATTTTTGTCTTAGACTTTTAGTGGTTAATGTTGTGTTTTTCTACTCCTTCATTTTCATAGTGTCAGGTCTTTTTTCTGGCTATTTGCATTTCATCTATTTTCTGATCTTTATGATGTTGTTATTATTCATATGGTCTCTGTTGGTGGTACTGATATTGTTTCTTTTCGCCTTTTTGAGCCGAAGGTCTTTCAGAAACAGACTCTCTACCCCTCTGTTGGTGTTAGCCATGTGCAAATCGAATAGACTAGTAGGGGTGGAAAAATTAACCAAAACACATTTGACCCGCCCAACCCACCCAAGTTTTAATGGGCTTGGGCTAGAAGGATTTTGAAAATGGGTTTGTTTTGGGCGCGCATTTGCCACCCCTAACACAAGTATATACCAGGCACAACTTTGCTTTTAAGGGGTCATTTGGTATGAGGTATAAGAAGGTATAGTGCTGGTATAAAAATTTAATACCACCTTAATATTTTGTTAGTTTAGCAAACCAGGTATAAATTATTGCAGGATTAAAATTAACACTGGAATAACTTATACCTTAAGGGTGGGGTAATTAATACCGGTATAACTTATACATTCTTCTTACAAATTATGCAATTGTCATATTTAATATAACATACCAAACAATGGATAAAAAACAATCCCAGTATAACTTATCCCAGCATAACTTATACCAGTATAACTTTTTCCGATATAAGCCGTATTCAAACCAAACGACACCTAAGTGTTTCAAACCCATTGCATCAGAGGAAGTCACAATTCAATGCGCTACAACAAAGCAAAACCTTTTAGACAAACAATATTTTTTTCCTGGCAAGAAGTACAGAGCAAAAAATGCTGCAAATCATGTGAAGAAATGAATGTCATCTCTGCAAATAAAACATTACAATCTAATCCAAAGTAAATGGACATCTTTGTAACAAATTTTGAATTCATTGGCAATATTAATAAAATTCTATCAACTCAAAACGTCGACTTGCTTGCACAAGCAAGAATCTTCAACTCAGAAGTTGCAACAAGATCGAAAATCTCTACCCTAAACCAGAGATCTTTTCGAGCTCTAAGGAGAAATTCCCGGTAGGGTGCTTTCCCCTTAAATGGATCCTATGTGGCTCGAATCTATAACATCGGGCCAGTGGTAAAAGAAATTGCAACAGAAGATAACATAGCAAAAGAAGAAACTAAAAGGAGTTACTATTGAGTACTTGATATAGCTGTGGATGTCAAAACTGATCAAGCAGGCTGAAATAAACCCGGTCGAAAACGCTACTTCACTTTTTTACTCAAGTTTGAAGTTCCAAATTTTGCATCATCCTTGATAAAACTCCACCAGATATATGTCAGAGGGATTGTGGTGGCGTGCCAAAGTGCATGTGCATCTACTAGTCCTTGATACGGAGGGAAGTCGTAGATCTCTAGGAGCATAGCGAGGCCACCTCCCACAACCACCGTCCATAACTTCCATCGGGAAGGATGACGGCTAATTCCAGCCCAGAGTGCCCAAATTAAAAGTTGAGAAACAGCTATCACAACACAAACTTTCATATTCCATCCTGAGAATTTATCATAATAATCATCATCAGATATAACACCAGAAAGAAAGTCACAAAAACAAATAGCTTTCTATGCGTTCCAACCCTTTTCTAAGACACAAATCATGCCCAAACAACAATAGCTGCGGTACAGCTTATTGAATCCAATCATTTGGGCTCATAATAATTAGAAGTTGCTCCTGCCACTCAGCCGAGAGCCTTGAGCATTATATAAGGACCATGCTGTAGGAGTAACCCGTTACCTTCCGGATGGAATTGCCATACATGGCAAACTTTTAGCAAGAACTATTGTAGTAGGATAATGGCTAAGAGGATTTAAAAAGCATTATGGCATTAAATTTCCAAAGCTTAGCCCAGGGCCCCGCTACTCGTCGTATTTGATTTGGTATTGCTACAGCACAAATTTCAAGAATCAGTGATTATGATGCGTACTATAGTTTACCTGATGCATAAATAGCATCAGGTAAATACCAAAACACACATAATATTTGGTATTGCTACCGCACATAATACCAAGATGTTAATAACTTGACCCAAAATCAATACTACATTCTATCCTTTCTTACTTGAGTTAAAGCTAGTTGATGCTTGTTTTTCCGAAAATACACTCGACATACCTATTGTCAAGGCATGCACGTTTTGACGTAAATTCAAAAACAGAGACAGCGAGATTACCATAGTCCATTTTATAGTTGTTCAGGTACAATATATGAGTGACTGTAAAGGCAAGCAGTGGAGCCGCAACCAGAACTCTCGCAGCCTCATTCTTTACACTGAAACTTCTTAGTATTGATATAATAAGTGAAAACCCAAGTAATACCACAGCAGATGAGTAGTCCAGCTTTTCCGTAAAATTCATGTCTCTGCAATAAATAAACGAAAACAAGTTCATACAATTCTAGTGGTATACTAAAGTAATATTGCAAGAAAATAGATAAACTTAAAGTCGCAGGCACTGCCAACAAATCCCAACCACATACGATTTAAAAAAATCCTAAACTCTGCATTGGTAAAGTTAGGAAAGCAAAATCGGCATTATCAAAACTGCCAAAGCATAAACTTACCGGCTGTGGAAGACAGCACTCCATAGCCATGAGTTCATAGACAAGAACGCGTAAATGTGCCACAAACAAGTGTAATTGTAGCCGGTCTTCTCATCAGCTTTTGATCGTAGGTTGTAGTAAATAAGCATGAAAAAGGACAGCCATCCATGGAAATGCATTGCAAGGTTAAGCACAGAGAAAGCAACAGACACAGGCTCCTGAGAGATTAAAATGTTACTCCCGATTAATACTCACATATACACACACACACACACATATATTTTATATATATACATACATAAAATGAGAGGACCATTTAGGAAGCAGTTGGAACTTGGGACAAGAGGCCATTAATTAACATACCTGAAGCCCAAACACTCGTTTGAATGGCCATTTCCCATGATATTTCACAGGCCCAAATCCATGTGTTGCTCGGTCGTTTTCTCTTTGAAGCATGCAGTGATACTGGCAATCACTTTGGCAATTCGCTTGTTTCAACCACAGGTATAGAGGCTCTTTCAAGTACCAGTTGTCATCAGAAGAAGAAGCATCTAAAGGAATTTTGCAATGCGGGAAACATGTTTCTCCGGCACATCCAGTCTTTTTACATTGATCAAAACAAGCCCTAAATGATAGAATCGATACTTCAAAAATACAAGGTCTGCTTCTTAAGTGCTAGACTACAGAGAAAATTCATATATTGCGACTGTATCGGGTTTAGACTTTATTGGGAGGAAAGGAAGTAGAATTGTAGAATTTTTTCAAACTGATTTAGATACAAAACAGACCAGTGAGTCACAATCATGTCGCACATCCGCTACACGAATAACCTAAGTGATGAACTGCATTTGCATATCAAAAAAATAAATGTTCTTCGACCAAAATTTTCTTGGATTGGCAAAAGGGCTATAATCAAACATACAGCCAATTTACAAAAGAGTCGTTTTCAGCTTATGTGAGGAAAACAATAGTAAATAGTTGGTCCCTTTTTGGTATTAGTTTTACTAGATTGCGTCGAGCTATCCCCAAAGTAAATTAGCTTCTCACATAAGCAAGGTGATGGTTCAATAAAACAGCTGGTAATTCAGTATTTAAGTTAGAAACTACTGTTACCATTCTAAAATAAAAATATATTCCATGATTAGATTCTGAAATTAGCACAGGATTTCCTTCACAACATTTTCAAATACATTGCATACTATCAGTGGTAATCCATGTAATATCTCGAGACTGTGAAAAGCTTAATCCAATGGCTTTCAACCTTTAACACCACGAACTTGACAGATATTTGTTTAAGCTCTTCCTTGACTCTCTTCCGACCTTAATATTTTCCTCAAGTTCCCAGGCTAAATATCTCCCGCCTCCTCCAACAACTACAGTTTTCATTACTTTCACTATTCAGGTCTACCTAATGCTCGCAACTTTGCTCTCTATTTCCCACCAACCGCCAACTAGCCAACTGTTGAGATAGTTGTCACTAGTCAACTTGCAAGCCCCAAATTTTGAGAAATGAAATAAGGTCGCCTGAGATGGTTTGGCCATGTTTTTGTTCATCTCCATAAGAACCAGTCTGTAGGTGGGACACAATGATGATTGAATGTAGTATATAGGGTCGAGAGAAACCAAAGGTTACAATGATCAAAGTTATCTAAAGAAACCTACAATCTCTCAAAATCAATATGGATTTAACCAAGAACAAAACACAGTTGAAGGAAAGGATCCATATAACCTATACCAATTAAGTGGAATTGAAATCTTAGTAGTTGTTGTTAGACACACATTTTGTTCATTGTTTGTCAGTATATATCCATGGATTGAAGACTCGCATGATTAAAGAAACTCTAGTTTTAGTGAACTCCTAGGTTACTTAAATACAATTTATTTGTTATTGGAAAGAAATGAGCCAGAATAGAAAGGAAGAGATACGTAGGACTCATATAGACGATCCCAGCATGTTGATTGATATGAAGAAACCTTGAACCACTCTACTCAAGACCTACTAGACCCAATCTCCTGAGTATAATTATGCATGTCATTCTAAAATTCATCCTCATTTAACGATTAAAGAACACTCATTAAATACCTCAATTATTGCTGCATGTTTTATAACCTACACTACATAATCCACTTAGAATTTTGAGGGCTGTTTAGACGAAAAATAAACTTTTTCCACGACGAACCATAGTTCAAAAAAAAAAAGTTACAACACTTTGGAATTGTGATTAGTCAAGAAATGAAACCCAAATCCGTTAAAGTCAATCTTCATTGTAGCTCAGCAACTATGCAGGGGCGTATGTAGCCTTATAACATCGGTTCAATTGAACCCATAACTTTCGACGTGGAGTAAAAATTTATATGCCAAAAATCACTAATATCGCAATAAATTATAGAGTTATAGAGTTAAATCACTAATATCGCAATAAATTATAGAGTTAAAATCCTGGATCTGCCTCTACAACTATGCTCTGAACCAGGTTCGGAGCCACAGAGCCGGCTACGGTTGCGGCCGAAGCCAGTATTTATCTTGTATTTTGGTTCTAACTTTGTATTTATCTTTATAAAATTCATTAATTATGTACAAATATTAATTTAGAACCCATATTAACTTAAAAGGATTAGAATCCCGAACTAATAAGTTTGAAATCCTAGCTACGCCGCCGCCTTAAATTACCAAAAGCAGAAGTAAAAATTGGAAAAGCTCACAAAATGTATGAAGCATAAGGTAAATAATTGAAACTTTACCTGTACAAAGGGTCAGCATCTCCAGCACTAGCATCAAATGTTCCAAAAAGACAAAATAGAACTACCAAGAAAGTGATCCAACAAAGATCTGCCATCTGATCTAACACAAAATTGAGTAAAGATGAAATCTTTTAATGTCACATATTATACGTAATCCAACCAATTTAGTAAACTGGGGGGGGGGGGGGGGGGTTCGAGCCCAAACACCCAGAGC